>KK114214.1:103676-130240 GCA_000611955.2 Stegodyphus mimosarum | reverse complement strand
AAAGAGTGTCTTCTTAATAAGAAAGCAGTACGTTAGGCTTACTTTGAAGCTCTGATAGAATACTAGATACCGACAGCTTGATTATATGTCTGATTACAGGAAACTGCTCTGGTCACTGGCATTCGATCAGTGGTAAAATATTCCCCTTCTTAAGTTAAGCGAATCGTCCAAAAATAATAACTTTATGCTCAGAACCTTTGTACTGCAGTGGGAAATGGATCGCCATTCCATATGAAGATTCATGAAGCATTTCGATTGCCTATATGCTTGCCTGCCACTGGACTTTTGCAGTTAAGTAACCAACTTAATGAGCATAGCAAATAACCATGAATCTTTAAATGCACTCCAGGAATCACTCGAGATCATAGGAAAGTCATGATCATAGGAAAGTCATTTCTTTATCAAAGGAAAACATAACAGTAAGAACTATCACATGCCATAGTGATAGTTCTTACTGTTATGTTTCCTTTGATAAATCAACGAGTGTAGCAGCTCCAGTGCTAGTTCTTTCGAATTTCTGTTATGAAATTAGGAAAATAGAAAAGTCATGCTCGCATATGTTTGCGTCTTTCCGCTGTGCTTTTTAATGATATGTTCTCTTCGAAGGTTAACAATACTACAGCGACTTATTATTTAACAATTACATACTTGTTTTTAAGCATATTTATTCTAATATTTCACAGTTAAAAGTGCATTATTCTTGCCAACTAATTAAAATCCGTGTTTGTACGTCAAGAATCGGAAGTTAGATTTGTTATATCAGTTATATATCAACCGGATCTGTTATATCAACCATGTGTTTTTCAACGATATCCTCTTTGGTTTTGACACAGCGTTAGGGTTTTGCTCTTGCAGGAAAGGGCATTTCCCGTGCCTATGCTATGGCTTGCAATTTGAGTGTGCCGTGTGTTATCGAATAATTTAGGAAAGCGACGTACCAAATCTTCCATCTTGTGTTTTCCTTCATTCGTCAGATGACTCATCTGAATGTCTGCGGATGAGCTTTTTCTTCTCCACTTCCTTCATGTCCAGCTGCACCGTGGTCTCCTCAAAATTTATTTTAGTACCCACTGCCTTTAAAAAATCCATTTCCAAAGTTACTGGAGCCTGTAGCTTTTTAGTAACGAAGAAAATTGCTTTTTTATTGCTCATTTCGCACATGTATGTGCAATGTGATTTTTCCTACACAGGTACATTGCTTACCCTGGGCAGCAATTACTTACGCTTCATCTATGCCAAACATTCCGTATCGTCTGAAATGTTGCCGAAAAAATCTTTCAGCTAAGAAATTGCTTTGATCCCAACAGTACATTCGTTGGAAGATTATTTAACAATATCTGTATTAGAGGCAAATTTTTTATAACTACTGAACCATATTTAATTGAATTCTAGAGAGATTTTCTTAACTCTGAGGTAATTGTATTCTCTTCCCTTCGGTGCCCTTTTTTGTTAGTTTAAATTCTGCTTGCTTTCTTCCACCTGTTTTCTCCTTTTGGGATGTTTCTTGGCGATCACCACTCGCAGTTGAAACTTTCTGCCTATTTTCAAAACATTTAGTTAGTGTGGATAAATGAAGTTTTGCTACTACTGCACTAAAGGAGGGTTGGAATTTAAAATATTCTTTTAGCTTAAATCCACAACACAATATTGTTACTTCATTATTAAAATGAAGAAAGACATTTTTGTTATTCTAAATTTGAAAGTAAAAAGCATGTAGCTGAAAGTAAAAATTTTAAAATGGCTGCAAAACTGCATCCTGAAACTGTTCGAATCCAGGTAAATATAAAGGAAGTAAAGTCTCTGATTCTGACCGACTCAAAGATCCATTGCATGCCTTTTAGCACTATAAATAATACCATTCATAAACATTCGAAATTGAAAAAGATGTTTAAACCTATGGTTCATCTGCTTTCGCCAAAGTGTATTTTTGAAACAAAAATAAATTGTAGAAAATTATACGAAAATATTTAGCTACCGATAAATTAACATTTTTAGTAACACTCGATGACCCATGATTGTAATAAGAAGTTAAGTGATGTTAAGTGATTGTAATAAGAAATAAGATGAATTTCATTTCCTCAACTGACAAAAATAGCCCTACGAAATCGTTTCGTCATTGCTCAAAAAGTATTCAAAGGGATTCATTACGGTTGCAGATATATTTACAACGTAAATTAAAACTCAAAAGACTAAAATTAATTTAGAATATTTTAGAACTAGTTTTTGAAGAACACTTCAAGCCTTAAAGTGAAAAGACATCGATAAATTTGAGCTTCATGTGAACAAAGTCTCCAATCACACGTCTAAATCAACCGCCACTTATTTGACAAAGAAAGATTCAAACACAGGAAACAGGAATGAAAAACAGGAATAAAATGTATCTCATTTAATAAAACGCCTGTAAAGTCACCTGAAGCTTATTCTGTGGACTTCTGCGCTTCCGATTTGTTAAAAGTAGCCATAGAAAATCGGCATCCAAGAACACGTAACGGACTTCGGAAAAATGATAAAATTGCCATAAAGTTACTAACAAAAAGTTTACTTTTTACTTTCACGAGAAATTCGAGCTAGAATAAAGGGTATCAGATTGAAGCAAGCAGCCACAAGAAAGACGTACAGGTTTGGTGAGCTTAGTTTTTTTATTGCCATACACTGCAAAACTGTGCACTTTTTTTGCTCTAAAAGTGATTGAATTATGTTGCTCTTATGTTACGGTTGTAAGATTATGTTATAAAATTTTTATACCTTTAGATAATTTGCATGCTAGAGTTGTAGAATTACCAAGAAATTAAAAGTGGAGAGTGAAGCCTAAAAATGCCGCCATTTTTTGACATTTGAAACTCTTAGTAGAATAGTGAATGAAGTTTGTTGGTGCACAACTTCAGTGTCTTTTTGCCCAGTGGAACCAAAAATTAACATTTAACTTTGTGCACCGAAAATTTTGTCTTCTTACACGCTGGCCGACTTGCTTGCTTTTACAGAAAATATTTTAAATTTTTATGTATTTTTGGTTTGCCGCGAAGTGAGAACTGAATTATTTATTGAACGAGAAATATACCTCTAATGAAATTCAAAGAAATAAGTTTAATTGAAGTGGATGGATAAAATTTAATAAGCTTTGCAAGGAAATCATATGCTGTCCACATCAGATATATATGTATATATTATTATTTTTCTTCCAGGGTTATTCAGCATTCACGAAAACTCATCATTCTAAGTTTGGTGCAAAATCATATGAACAATTCCTGTTGTTAACAAGACAGTAAAAATTAGAGTCGATTTTTCTGTCTCTTCCATTGAAAGAATACAGTTTTTCAACTATCTCTTTGTAATCTGAAATTAAACGTTCTGTTTTATCTTTCGATACTAAATTATATTGCTCTTAAAAACTGACACAGCTAAAATTTTAAACATTTCCAAAAGTATTTTATTTGAGATTTAATAGGGATTCAAAAACGAATCATGAGAAAGAAAGGCATTGTGTTTTGTAGAGTGAGGAAAAAAAATTTAATTTTTTTGCAATTTAGGACACTAGAATTTTCGTAACAGATGTCGCTGCGTACAGGGTTTATAGGCATACATTGGCACAGATAAATCTGTAACAATCTATATCAATTTAAACACGGATTGATTCAAATTAACCAATTTCTGAACATTATTTATGCAGATTCTTATGATGAGCTAGTAGAATACAAAGCATATGTCTTACGTTCCAGCAAAAGTGCAGAAATTCGGAGTATTATGTGATATGTTCGAAGAAGGAAATATTTTACTTTAATTAATATTTTATAAAATGGTACGTGTTTATATAAGGTATAAATAATTGTTTTATTTTTCTTACATTTTTATAGTTTAAATGCAATTATGGAGAAAAAAATTTCAGTTTTCGTATATTTATTTATTCAAATTGTATTTAAGTATCTAAATTACAGCGATAATTTTATTTCTCTGTATTTTAAGGAATTAACGGTTATTTGTATATTTAATATCTACTTAGATGCGGAATATGGCAGTATAATTTTGTAATTTTTGAAAATTTGATTCAGTTTTAAGTGAATTGTGTTATTTATATTTACTCGGTAGTAGTATTATTTTTATGTGCTTTTATTTACTTATTTTACTTTTATTTATTAGCACTTATCCTTGCTTAAAATGTTACTTCATTTTCTATTTGAAAGTACACTTTTCTTCGCCATTTTAGGACATCTTATGCGTTATGTTTCTATACTTTTTCCTCCCGGTGATTCGATAGGAGTTTTAAGCTTTTTACTCCATATATCTGCAATATAAACTTATTTTTTGTTTACTCTTGAAAGTCTAATTTAAATATATATATACACATTAAAAAATTTTCCCTAAATATTAAAATTTACTAATCAGTTATTCACAAATCAGGATTCAAATTTTAACACTAAATATGACGTAACTCCAAATTTTTCTTGAAATCTCATTCTATTTACTTGGTAAAGGAGAAAAGCATTCAAAAGCAAACTATTCTTCTATTAGCTCATTTCCTATCATTTATAATTATTTTATAATTTTGGAAGTAATAGTTTCCTTTCAAATTTTAATTGAGTAATGGGAGCTACATTGCACAGAAAAAAAAAAAAGGGACAGTTCATTATCTCCCGTTCTACTGGGCTGATTGATGAAATTCAAATTGCGTTTTTCATGTCTTAAAAGCGCGACTTAGGATATGTATTAGATCTATATATAGCATTGTTCAAATATATGCATTTTGACACAAAATCGGACGTTTTCTGAAATGACATGCCAATTTTTTTTTCATATTTCGATTCTACGACTCAAATTATGCCAAAGCCGCCAAGTTTCATAAATATTGCACAAGTAGTTTTAAAAAAATTAACTCTCAAAATTTTAGCTCCTCAATGTTAATTCAATTCTGTATGTATTTATTAACATCTCTTCTTTTATGAAACTTATTTGATTCTTTCTTACACAATTTGAAATTTAGGTTCATTCCAAATAAAATTCTCCCATTTTTTATGATTTATTTTTAAAATTTGTATTTTTAAATAATTTTTATTTTTTCGAAATTTTTTAAATAATTTTTATAAATTTTTCGAAAGAAATTTTGAATTATAACCTATAAAATTTTTACAATCAACTTAAAGTATATGTATTTCTAAGCATACCTGCAAAAAGTCAGAGTTTTTTATTCAAAATTTCCTAAGATATACGTGAATTTATATATTGGCGAGCTTTGAAATTTGGCATATTTGTTGAAAGTAAATAGTAATAACGAAAATATGGTTAATGCACTTTGTTAGAATTATTTGAAAGTAGAACGGTGTGACTTTTTTCTCTCTCATCCACAATGTAAAAAGGCAGGAACGATGTGACTTTGTTTCCTCCTCTGCACAATGGAAGGAAAGGAAAATAGTTTGCCACATATTAAGAAGTTCGCCAACTGAATTATTTTTGGTTCAAAAACGTTTTGAGTTTCTCCGTAAATTTAGCACCAAATTTTACAAAATTTAATATTTAGGCATAATTTGAGTCGTAGAATCGAAATATGGGCAAAAAAATCGGCATTTTATTTCAGAAAAAGTCCGATTTTGTGTCAAAATACCAATATTATAGCAAAGCTATATATAAATATAATATATATCCTAAGTCGTGCTTTCGAGACATGGAAAACGCAATTTGAATTTTGTCAATCGGCCCAGTAGAACGGGAGATATAGAACTGACCCATCTTTTTTTTTTCGCAGTGTACCTACCGTGCGTTATACCTCAATTATATGCTATTTATTTCATATCTATGACTAGAAATTTAGACATATTCATCCATAAGTCTCTGAAAATAGTAGTTTTTTTTTTGCTTATTTAGGAATTATTTTGAGTAGGTAAAGTAAGCGGTTTCTATTTCCTTTTTCCTATTGCTGCCTGGCACGCTTTAAGAGAATTTTTTTCATTTCTTATTCTTGCAAATTAAAAGCTGAGAATTTTATAACTCCAAGTTTACCATTTTGTTCAGAAGTAAAATTAACCCAAATATATTAAAAAAAAATCTGAAAGGTTTCAGATTTCTCTTCTTCAAATATAATACAGGGCGATAGTATTTGGTGGCAACAGTTTGGAAAGTAAAACGGACATTCAGAGTGATTCAACGCAAAATTTTAAAACGAAAACAATAATCTTTCAGGGAAAATGCCCCTTTGGACTAATAAAACAAAAGGCAAAAATATAATGTGAATATTTCTATCGGATTCAGAATGCTGAATTTTTTTTAATCTTTCTCAAATTTTTTAAGTAAGAGGAAGATGGTTGTTCAGATATTCTTTTACTTTATAAGGAAAATTAACTGAAAGAAGAGATTGCTTTTTAATACATACTGAAAGATAAATGAACATTAGAATGCAAATTAATAAGATTCAAAACGGTGACTTACGTAAAATTTTCATGACAATTTTTCATTCATAAAAAAATAAAAAATAATTAAATAAATAAATGAATTGTAATTTTTTACCTCAAGAAAGTATGAATCGCAAACGCACATGTTTAACAACAAATGGCATTAACAATGGTTACAGCATATATTAAAATGAAAAATTGCTTAAATATGACATTGACAGCTTGGATTACTTTAGTATGGCATTTTAATATGTTTTTACGATTCCGTATTTATTTTATAAACAGTCCCAAATATTCAACGAGTGTTAAAAAATTCCACTAGCAAATCAACTTCACTGTTCCCAGATTAAAAATTTCCACCCACAATGCAGTTCAGAATTTGTTTCTCTTTCATAATGCGAAACGAGGTATAAATGAATCTAAAAACACTCTCTGCGCTCACTCAAATTAAACGACAAAATAACGAGTATCGGAATCACACCACTATTCCTTCACCCGGATAATCCGACTACGCCGATGCTGGACCGGCGGCGGGCGGAGGGGGCTGGTTGGATGCTGCTAGAATCTGGCATGAGGAGATGGATGGAGAAAAGAGAGAGAAAGAGAGAGAACGCTTCGCCTAGCACCTAATGAAATGGGTATTTACTGATCACTTTTCCAATTGGCTGCCATTGGGGTGATAATGGCCGCCCTTTAAAGTCATTTTCTGCTCGGCTGGCACAGAGTCCGAAATTAAAATCGAATCACGCCGGCGCTCTGTTGACGCAAAGGAAGAGAAGGGAGAGCGGGAAAGGGCTTTGCCGGAGAAACGCTCGGGGCAGTGCCGCCTTTATTGGAAGTGATGGCGAACGGACGAGGCGTCCGGGGGACGAGCGCCAAATGGAAGCGGAGGTTTCCGCTTTCTGTTTCTAGTCCAAGTCGACTAAGATGCCACTAAGCCATGCCCGATGATCTAACACTTCGATGTTTCTGAAATACTAGCACACGAGTTCAGAAGTCTTCTGCCTATGTGACTTCACTGGGTAGAATAAGTTTACGAATTTCTAGGTTTTCTCTAAGTCAGACTTAAACTCGTATTTCGTTTACAGTTTTTTTTCCCCTAATTCAATCCTTTTAGTTATTGATTGATTTTCATCGTCAGAGGGAATATTACTAACATTAAAAAAAATAAAAATTTAAGGAAAACACAAACTGAAGTACTTTATTTAGTTTTATAGTCTACTGTTCCTTCCTATCTTATAATATAGCAACTGCAAAATCAGAAACTAAATGGGGTTTTCTAACTCAGCAATTCCAGTGCCACTACGAGCATTTCCTAGATACAGAAACGTGCTCTTGCAGAACCTTTTAGAGAAGTAGATTTTCATGAATAATATATTATTCCGAGACGTTATCAGGTATTTCTCCCACTTTCTTAGCATGCCTTCGTGGTGCAGTGGTCAGCACGCTCGACTTGTATTCGAGTCCCAGAGAGGGCATAGCTTATTTTTCATGTCTCCTGCTTCGAAATAACCTGATATCTCTACACTGGCTCCAGAACTAAAAACAGGTGGTGGATGATGATTCTCCACCGCCAGGATTTGGCGATTGGGTCCCATAATGCCGAGTCGCCCTTTAAAAAGGGGAGCACATAAGGTACTTCTTCCACCTCCTTAGCATGCCTTCGTGTGTAGTGGTCAGAACGCTCAACGCGTATTCGAGAGGTCCGTGGTTCGAGTCACAGGAAGGGCATTGCTTATTTTTCATCTCTGCTTCGAAATAACCTAATGTCTCTATAACTTGAAATATTTCTTCTAGCGTTATCGAGCTTGAATTTCAGTTTATCAAGAATAAGAGTGATCAAAGTCTTTTTTTGCCAATGTGAGACAACAGCTTTCGGTTTGGTGTCTTACTCTATGGAGATTAAAATTTGGTGTGGTTAATTAAGTTGACTATAGTAAAGCACATTTGGGCTATCGGCCCAAGGAATGGGATGCGTTTGTTGAGGACCTTTATAGGGGAAACGGACTCAGTTACGCGTAAAGTATGGGGAAACCACAAAAACGTTCATGCAGCCAGCCCGTTTGCCTGGAATCGAACCCAGGTTGGAACTATCAATGTTCAGCGATTTTACAGCTCGGCCGTTGTTGGGCTCTATGTAGATACTGATAGATAAGCAAAATTTAAGATGTTTTATAGATCATTCAGAGTTACGGCTACTGCTCCTCAGTTCTAATGGGCTTTAAAGGAAATTCACAACACCCTCACCTTGTTATGTACAGAACTAATCTAAGAATTAAAATTTATTCTTAGATTAGATTTCTAATTCTTATATTTCTAATTCTTAGATCGTTTTCCTCTTAAAGTTAAGACCTCATACTTTATGTGAAGCAATAAATGAGAGCAACAAGAAAACAAATACAAAAAGTACGAAAGTTTTCTATGCACTCACGAAAACCTGCAATATCATTCCATCGCATAAGGAAATACTCATTTACATCGTTAAATCTGAATTGCGGGAAATATTGAATCAGAATAAAACGCTTTTTTGAGAGTTGGGCGAGTTCGAAGAGATGAAAAATATATGTTTCCGCAGTATTTGATTTGAGTTGTTTGAAAAAGTATATGTTTACAAAGTACTTGTAGGGTAATATGAAAACCTAAAACAAGTTTGCTAATAAAACATTTTAGTAGCTGTCTAGCCTGGAGACTTGAAACATTGTTGCCCAAACAACCAAGCGGATAAGACTCGTCTGACTCGCTTGACCAACTTGCATAATAGGGCTGGCACCTTTCTTACGTGCTGGCCATTGTTCGCCAAGATGCAAGGGGTGTCCGACATCCTTATGAAGTTCAGTTCGTACTATGGAGAAAACAGTTTTCATTAAGGTGCTGGGGGGTTACTCATATAAAGCTTCAAGTGAATAGTCGCAGACTTGCATGAAGGTGCCGGCATCGCTTTGAAATTGTCGGAATGGTGCGGCATGAAATTGCCCAATTTTATGCTATGGAGAGTAAAGTTTTAGATCCATTAGTTATAAATTTCCGACGAGTGACGACCATGGAGTTAAGGGAAGGAGTTTAATGCCCTTAACACTAGTTTACCTTTCCAATTTATTTAATTTTATTTATTTAGTGTTCTGATATCTTTTTCTTCTAATGAGTTTATTGCTTTCCTTTTTCTTTGCTAGAATTTTGCAATTATGATTAACGTTTCATCCGCTTTTAAACTACTGATATTAGATGACAAGGCGGAAATAAGCAACTAGATCTGCAGAAATATCCCGAATTCCTGTTACTCCTATCTGCTCCTGCTTCTGTGTCAAAGGTAAACATCAAGGGGAGTTGTACAGCACTTTAAATATATGCTTTTGGAATGTTGAATCTAAGTTGAGTCAAATAATAAATCAAAACAAAACATTTCTATTCTAAACTGAGAGCTCGAAATCAAAGCGCTGTATTTCTGGATTAGTTTTGAGAGGCAATAAGAAAAATATTTCCTTTCAGTTTTCTTTTTTCAGCCCAAAGAGAGTTAGCTCAGAAGGACTATTAATGCTTTAAATGTCCCTTTCAGTTTTCAAATTGTTGCCACCAAATATTATCGCCCTGTGTTATATTTAAAGAAATTAAATAAGGAAGAATCTGCATAAATGTGTGTATGTTTCTCGCATTGTGATAAAAGGACGGTACCTAGAGCCATCAAATTTTGAATAACGTAATCCTCCACAGAATATGGACATCTGGAAGCCGAAATTTGAAATTTGGAATTTGTTTTATTATCGATTTAATATTTTATAAAACATTAAAAAATTTTTGATTAACAAACTCAGGGATTTCGAAGAGAGCAATGGCAACGTTGTACGGAAAAAACATTTTTATCTCCAGCGCGTGAGACTGTGTATCGGAAATTCTAAAGATATGCTCAGTTTAAAATTATTTTGCGATGTTGTTGTTTTATGGTTCAGGTGAAAAGAGCATGCTTTGCATTTTTTTTTGGCTATGTGAGATAGATTTCCAAAATATTAAAAACAAAAATTTTTTTTAAAAGTGTCATGGCAAGTTTGCTATGTAATTTTTATTTAAATGAATCACTTTCAGTCTGCATGCAATTGACTTATAAAATTTAAAATCTGATTTTCGTTAAAGCTTCCAAACTTACATTACTCTCAACTAAGAACAGTAAACTTAATTCCAAGTTACATCAATCTTCTGAATCTCAGGTACTTTTAAGCGTTTCTGCACAAGAAAAGAATTATCTTCGAAGTATTAGAGGGTTTAAAAATGGATCTTTTTCTTGGATTAATAATGAAAATACCTATTATGTAATGAGAATTCATAAATTTCGCTCTTTTCTTCGTTATATTACCTCGCTCAATTCAGAAGTTATTCTTCTGGGTTATCACTGCTGTTGCTAGAAAATTAAGATCAGAATTTTTTACAAAATTGTTCGAAACATAAAGAACATTTTCCTGAGCAAAATACAAGTAAACTACTTAGGTATTTTCAGGCATTTCATAAAAATAAAATCATATCTGTTGTCTCACCAGGAAATTCTGATTTAGTTTAATTCTTATCGATTTTTTTTTTCGCTTTCGAAGATATGGATGTATTGACAGCTTGCAGCACAGAAATTATGTAAAAACTGCATCCTTCATCCAAAATGGGTATTTTTTAGTAAAAATTAAGATCAAAGTAAAAAGATGTTTAAGTGAGACGAATAATTAATTGTGTTAAACAGAAAATGAATTGCCATGAGTTCAGAAGAATTTGAGAATTGTCATAATAAGAAGATCATGACGAATACTTATAAGCGCTACGAAATTAAGGAAAATATAAACAGCTTTCTCTTTCTTAATTTTAGATAAAAGAAAACATTTTGAAGTAGTTTGTCAGAGTTCGTGGGTCGGCAATATTCTGCTGGTTTTGTAATTATCGCCCTTGAAAATCGACAGCGTTGTGCTGTCATACTGTGAGTAAAACTAGGGCGCAATTATTTTTTTTTCCTTGCTACGAACAGCGGGCTTTACAAAGCGAAAAATTACAATCTGTCACGAATAACTAGACAAAAGTTCGCTGCTAAACTTAAGCTAAATTTATGTAAAACTGATCAGGGAATGAGATGATCGAACTACCCCACAGTAAAGAAGTAACGGTTATGTCGTCTAAAATTCAAACTCTGAAAACCATTCAAAAAGGAAAAATACATTTTGGAGAAAGAACAGAGAAGTGTGCTTCCATGCTTGCGAAGGGGATATAAGCGCACTAAGTGGTTTCCGAGATTTTCACAGTGTTTCTTACAATTAACATATGGACGACGAAATGAAGTGAAGAATTGTAGATAGACTAGAGGCAGGCCAATCACAACCGCAGGTGGCTACAAAGGTCAGTGTAATGCCCAGTGTCGTCTGTAATTTGTCGAAACAGTTTCAAAACAGTTGATCCATATCGAGAAGACTTGAACAACGTCGATCAACATCTACATCGATTAATGATGATCGTTTAGGCACTTTCAGAGCGGCTACATCAGGCTTCTATAGCTTCACAGCTCTTATTTGAGCTGTGTGCTGCCACTAGAACTCAAGTTCCCGGTCTATAACTAATTCCTGAGGGTTTTATGAGATAGGGCCAGAAGACCCGCTGCTTGCGTCTTGCTCACTGCGGGCAAAGGCTTCCAGACTACTATGAAGTATAGAGAGACCTTATAGCCCTAAGTTCAACTTTTCAGGGGGGGGGCAGTTTGTCCTGGGTTTCTGTTAATAAACAACAAGGCTTTTCCAAATAGTGTTTGGCTGATCGAAGCCAGTGGAAAAATCTTCGACCTAGAAAGTAAGGACATTCGACGTGTGCATTGGCGAGCCAGATCTCCTGACCTTAACCCTATGGGACATGTCTGAGGTGTTTCTGAGAGGATAATTTCATCTCGCCATCCATCTGGGAGAACCATCCCAGAGTTGGACCCGTCTTATTCCCCAATCCGTCTTGCTGCAGAAGTGGGATTCGACTGCCACAAGGATTCTTCAGGTATCTCCTACCGAGTATGCCGTCACGCTGCGTGACCTGTCTGGCTGTGATAGATGACGATACTCCATGTTAGACTCATACTTCAGTTCAATGTCTTATTTGGACATCTGTGCACTATGAGCATTGCTGATAATCATGCCCCCATAAAATAACTTTTCAATGATAGAGCTCTTTCTCTGTTATAAATGTACATTCATACAAAATTTCATTAAAATCTATCCAATAGTTTTTCAGGAATTTGACATGGTGTGCAGATTCTCTTGCACACGAGTGTAGTTACAGTAAAGCAAATGAGAACTCTTTGGCTAAGGGAAGGGTTGCCTTTGCAGAGGTCTTTCTTAGGAAAACTGGCTTGTATTTATGCTGGATATAGGGAAAACTACGAAAACAGCTATGGAGTCAGCCCATTCAATGGAAGTTGAATTTGTTTCTTACTACTAGTGGTAAAAGATATTATGCACTTAATCAGTGATGGATCTAAGATATTTTTTTAAAAAAGAAGGATGTTTACCTTTTCATGAACTGACAATTGAACTTAATGTTAGTATACCAATACCACGATGTTGCTAAGACGCAACAGAAACAACTCCACATTCACCATTGTGAAAAACGTATTTTCTACATGGAATATTTAAACGCAGTTGATTATTATTTATTGACTTGGTTTTTGTTTAGTGAGTATCAAATGTCCTTAAAGTTTTTGAATAATGGCCTTCTACGACTTCTGAGTCAGATGATAAAACCACAAACCAAAGCAGCAGTATAGCGAATGGAAGCACACTGACTAATCCTCTCCAAATAAATGTGGGTTTTCGTTTCCTGTAATTTCTTAAGTCAATATTCATTTTTTCTGCATATACATTTGTCATTTTATTTATATATATTAGTGGAATAGTACTGCAGTACTGATTTCCAGAGAAACAAAATATAAAAGGTGATTTTGTGCTAACGTTTTGCACGGCTATTTGAGAGGAAATTTCTGGTGGATGGGAACGACTTGATATGTTTTGTGAAGAATGGTCTTTTATTTTTCAGGCTAAAGCTTCACAAGCATAACTTAATATTGAAAGTGAACTTTGATGATTCATCTTTTGCGTTATGTAATCTCATGCAGCAGCTGAAGAAATATAGCTTGCGGATGGGGATGGTAAAAATTTATTCATATGCAAAAGCATCCCAAATATTTTCGACTAGACAGTCTACCAACTATACTTTGTGTGTATTATGTTGCAACATAAAGTATCATGAAGGATTTGACTACCTGGTGTTTTTCCCCCATTACACAACTATCTAAGGTTGCATACAGGCCGCTATGATGTCCAAAAGATAATTCAAACGTACTTTCACATTGTCACACCTAATGGCGAAGTGTTCAACTACATTTTGGACTGTCATGTTGCTTTTTATCTCCGGACCATTAGTGGTTTGATGTCTGATTTTGAAACGATTCTTAAATCATCTGTACTAAGTGTTCTATGAACCATTTCACGTTTGACCAAGTCACACCAATTTAATATTTTAGTCACGCTTCTTCAGGCTTTGTTCTCGAAGGTGCATAAATTCTTTGAGTCGGGCCTCTCAGAGTCGGTACCGTCACTTGGTGGCTACGCTTGGTTGCGATGAGATGTACTTAATATATTGTTACGAATTTCACATTTATTTGGCTATTTATTTAGAATTGCAATTAAAATTCCTTTTTATTTCCCCGTGCAACGCAGACGATTTTTGAAAAGACAGCTGCGTCAAAAAAAAAATAGCAATAAAAATAAAAGAAATGTCTTAATAAATTATAAAAAAGAGCGCGTGCATTTAATATTTACTAAATAAATATCTCGTAATTACTGTTGCCATCCAGAAAAATCTAGAAAAATCGAGATTGTTCTAGTGAATAATTAATAAGCCTATAAAAGCCGAATTGAAACAACTCATCTCAGTTGAAGTTTAAGCGAACTGTTTGTTTACTTAATGCTATTATTGATTGTAGGATTTCGCTGTGAGATAGAATTAGTTTCTCTGTTTTTGAATTGAGTTTTTGTTAAACGTTTGAGATATTGTGATAGTGTGCGAAGATCTGTGAAGAAATATTTCCGCATTTTAATTTATTTCTTGTGGAAAGAATAAATTTTTGTTAACTTTTTAACGACTTGTGCATTCAATATATAACGAACCCGTACGCACGTAACAATTTTTTTTTGAAACAATGAGGTTTAATTTAGGGCTTAACATGAAATATAGAATTTCCAGCTAAGCAAAAAGGTTACACTTTAACAAAGCTGCATTTAATGCAGAACAAAACAATTTATGAAAATAAATTGGAAATTTAACATAATTTTGAGAGTTCTAGTGAAATAAAGCAATGAAATACAGCTGGACTTTGAAGAAAAACATTTAACCTTCTTTGGATTTTATGTAGTTGATGAGGTCAACAACTCTGCAACTGTATCCATATTCATTATCATACCATGACACAAGCTTCACAAAGTTGTTATTCAAAGAAATTCCAGCCTTTGCATCAAAAATACTGCTGTGGAAGTCTCCAATAAAATCACTTTATACAACTTCATCTTCAGTATAGCCTAAAATTCCCTTTCAGTTGTCACTCTCAGATGCAGCCTTAACTGCAGCTTTAATTTGGTCATAAGTGGCTTCTTTGGCAAGGCGGCAAGTGAGATCCACAACCGATACATCAGGAGTAGGAACACGGAAAGCCATTCCAGTTAATTTCCCATTAAGGGCAGGGATAACTTTACCAACAGCTTTTGCAGCACCAGTAGAAGCAGGAATAATATTTTGTGCAGCACCTCTGCCATCTCTCCACATCTTTGCACTTGGTCCATCTACAGTCTTCTGGGTAGCTGTGATGGCATGCACTGTAGTCATCAAGCCTTCAACTATACCAAAGTTATCATTGATGACTTTTGCCAAAGGAGCAAGGCAATTAGTAGTGCAAGAAGCATTACTGACAATATTCATAGATGGATCGTAAGATTCATGATTTACTCCCATGACAAACATCGGAGCATCAGCAGATGGTGCAGAGATGATGACTTTCTTTGCTCCCCCCTCAATGTGAGAATTGGCCTTCTCAAGAGTAGTGAACACACCTGTAGATTCAACTACATATTCAGCCCCAACTTTACCCCATGGAATACTGCTTGGTTTCATTTCTTGGAAGACGTGGATTTTATGCCCCCTTCTTCATGAACATCACCTTTGAAACGGCCATGAGTGGAATCATATTTAAACATGTAAACCATGTATTTGACATCAATAAAAGGATCATTCACAGCAACTACATTAACTCCTTTCGCGATAGCAGCTCTGAGTACGAGACGTCCGATACGTCCAAATCCATTAATTCCTACTTTGGCCATGCTTGTTCAAATCTTTGAAAAGAGCCCTTAGAAAGTGTACAACACGTTATAAATGTCGCCAAAGTTAAAAATTATTCCAATACACAAATTCCAAAATCAACTGCAACTCGCTTCCAAATGACATTCGGCTCCTAGCAACCAACCGTGCAACGTGCAATAAACACGTAACAATTTTTGGTGTCAGAAGTGGGATTCGAACCCACGCCCACAAGTGTACCTATGAGTTTGACATCCCTGGTGTACAAAGTCGCAGTCCACTTGTGGGCGTGGGTTCGAATCCCACTTCTGACACCAAAAATTGTTACGTGCATACGGGTTCGTTATATATTGAATGCACAAGTCGTTAAAAAGTTAGCAAAAATTTATTCTTTCCACAAGAAATAAATTAAAATGCTGAAATATTTCTTCACAAATCTTCGCACAATAACACAATATCTCAAACGTTTAACAAAAACTCAGTTTAAAACAGATAAAATAGTTCTATCTCACAGCGAAATCGCTACAATCAATACAGCATTAAGTAAACAAACAGCAGTTCGCTTTTTACAGCTACAAGTATAACAGCAACAACAACAACTGAGATGAGGTGTTTCACCTCGGCTTTTATAAGCTTTTTAATTATCAGTAGAACAATCACGATATTTCTAGATTTTTCTGGGTGGCAACAGTAATTACGAGATATTTATTTATTAAGACATCTCTTTTATTTTTATTGCTATTTTTTTTTGACGCAGCTGTCTTTTCAAAAATCGTCTGCGTTGCACGGGGAAATAAAAAGGAATTTTAATTGCAATTCTATTATTGTTATGAATATATGAATTCGTAACAATATATATATATTGTTACGAATGGCAAGTGGGCTATAAATGTTTTTATAAATGACAAGTGATAGACTAAATAAAATAACAGTGAAAAATACTAACTTCCTTAATGTAGTGTCTTGAGCCCCAGACGGTATAGTGGTTATGGGAGCCTGACTGCAATACCAAAGGGCCGGGGTTCGAATCCTGGAGAAGTAATGCAAGTTAAATTGTCTGTCCCTTCATAGGAAGGTTAACAGTGGCCGCCTATTAGGTGATTCCACGATAAAATGTCCACCACTTCCGGCCTTAGTAGTGGTCGGTGCCGTTATAGGCAACTGCCTGCCATTGAAAAAAAATATATAATATGTCCAGTAATTCAAGCTCAATAAGTACACATGCTCAGTGGGAATCTTCCAGACCTGTTTTTCAAGTCATGACAAAACTTTCTTAGTTGAATATAATATGCTAATATTGTTCGAAGATTTTCTTTGATTTTTTAAACTCTTTGCAGCAATCAAGAAGTCTTACCCACGCTTATCATTCTCCATATTTTTCTAAGAGAAACTCACTTTTACATACACAATTTGATATTTATATATTTTTAAGAATAATAACAGTAAATTGTATTTAATAAGTTCTGTGAAAGAGCTTTGATTTGAATTTGAATAGCATGATTAATTTTTGGGAGACGGTATAAATTTATATCTGTGTCCTCAAATCAAATCCTTCGATTATTTAATATTGCTGCTTGAACCGCCTTTCAGGCCCAAATCGGGTTTGGCAAATTTATTATTCTTTTGCTTTAAAATTTCGCAAATTTATTACTGTTCGCTTTGAAAGGAATAATTATCAGTCTATTGGGGGTCCTACAAATGTTGTCCTTGATAAATAGGTTAAGGAATTGACTTTCGCAATGTTTTGGTTGCATTATCTAAGCATCAGGTTTTAACAATTAGGTTTGTATGCACATACATAAACGCAAGTACGTAATCGCAAAATTAAATTACATGCCACTTTATGCAAATATCTTTAAGGAAAGTTATAATCTGTCTTATGCTTTTCATTTGATGCATCAGCAAAGGAAAGCATCAGAGTATTTATTTTGCACTAAAGAAAATAATCAAAAGTATATATGCTGGTGAATAAGTTCATGTGTCATTTAAATAATGTAAATTTAGGATGTTCGCAATATAGTCTACGATACTGTAAATATCTCACTAATAAAAATTCGAAACTGCGACGATGCGCTTTGCATTCAGTATAAGTCTCATTTAAATCAAGATACTGAAAAAATGAATTTAGCTTTCAAAATGACAGAAACAAAATTTTATATATTTTATTCTCTTTATTTATCTGAATTTCAGAGTTTTGATTTGACTAGCAGTTGCGAGATAAAACTGACAGTGTGTAGAAGTAACCGTTCATGAATTTGACAATAGATTCCGTGAGAAATTAAAATGCCATTTCAAATTTTAAAAACATAATCTGCATAGCTGGTATATGCAACACGCATAAGTCTTTTTCAATATGCAGTTTTCCATAGTTATTTCTATAGACTCTCCAAGCAAAAAATTGTAAAGGAAAAAAAAAGTGCAGATTATTATGAGACTATTGCTGGTTCTCAATTCTGAGATTTGATTCATCCCAGAGGAGAGAAATTTTGATAAATCTATTGCAGGCCAATCCTAAATCCAATTTTTAGTATTATTTCTCAAATGCTAAGGGCATTAAAATAATTGTTTTAATTTCATATTTTAGCATGTAATATCAAATATCATTAAAATGTAGGTAGCTTATTTCTTTTTATATAGGTAATTGTCTGCTGGTTTAGAGCTTTTTTACTTAGTCTAAAGGAAAAATTCCTTTTTCATGATCGACAGTTTCAAGTTTTATTTTGCTTTCACTTCTAGAAGATGTTCGCGATTCTTTAAAAATTTGTTTCTAATTTTTGCGCTCTTTAGCACATTTTTTTCAAATTTTATAAAAGCTTATTTGTATTCACAACACTTACCTTATTGCAGTTATCAACTGATGGAAAAGTTTGCAGGTTCAATTAATTTAATTATTTTGCAAAAAAAAATTGTCTATGAAAATGAGTTTTTTAATTTTAAATTTGTCTATAGAAGAAATTTTGAATTGAAAAATCTATCAATTCAAGAAGACATTTTGTTAAACTTATATTCAGGGGATGAAAAACTGCAGTGCAATTTTTTAGATATATTTTAATGTTAATTTTAACAAATTTTATGAAATCATCTAAGATATACGGATTGTAATTAAAACCAGTAATTTTTAATAATAATAATAAAATTTATTCCGACATTCTGTTTTGACTATAACTTATTAACTGAAGATTAGAATATTTTAAGTTGTAATTTAATTAGCAAGTTATAATTCCTGGTTCAGTTTTTTACCTTAGAATTCTGATTTCCAATTTCCAGTTTCTTTTCTTTAATTACTTAAGCGTTTTAATAATACTAAAAAAAAGGCCAAATGATATTCGATATCAACAAAACTTGATTTCACTAGCTTAAGTAAGCTAAATATGAGTATGGCAGTTAAAATTAATTGTTAGCCATAAGTTCCTCCAACATCTTTGAAAGTATATTTAACTGACCGATATTGATTGACATTGTGACTACAAATGTTAATTCTTTACTATTACATTTTTATTCTGAATTCTATTACAAATAGTGTAAATCTGTGATATTTTATTATCCCTTCTTAATTTATGTATGATTTTTAGATAAAGAGAAGTAATGCTAAATAGTGGCGGGTGCATGCTGAAATATTTTGGAGACATCTTAATTATTAAACGTCCATTACTGGAACCAAAATTAAGTTAAATTAATTGGTATGATATAATGACTTAAATAGTAACAGTACTTGTTGCAAAATATCGCTAAGGAATGTACTTATGAAGGTATCGGAAACATGGACCATTGTGCTTTTGATTGCATCTACCTGTATATTCAAGTTTGAATTCAAGAAGCCAGGGCGCAAAATATTATAAAATATACAAATCTGCTGAAAAATCTGGAGAAATTATGAAGCATGCATTTGACCCTGGTAGAAATTTGCGTACAGTCATTCCTTCATTTCACATGCGTACTTGCATAATAATATCTAATTTCTCATTTTACTTCATTGCCCCTCTGTAACGTAGATATATCTTCTGTATGTCTTCATTTACGTTACTCTATGCTTCAGTTAACGGTATGACACAGTGTGACATAGTTTTAAAATACAGGCCATACACAGCTTGTATATTGATCCCATAATGTTTGTGTATATAACTCCTGAGATTTTTTGCTAAGTGAACATATGCACGAGCATCCAGTCTTCTAGTCACCAGTTCTTTTTACTAAGCGATTTTAAGCTTATTTGCTCAGTACAGCAGCGACTGTACACTTCCATTCAGTGCATCTCTTAAACGAGAGATAATTTTTTCCATATCCAAATGCATTTATATCGAAATGCATGCAAAATAGCATTTACGCCAAAATGTACTGTACATTAAGGCTTAGGGAGTATCAGTGGACGACAACAGAAACAGGGGAAGATTCAAGCTACAGAGAAGTAGAAAGGAAGCTATCTAATTGAGTAATGTAATGTAACTATTTATTCTTACTGGAATGCAGGTTTCTTTAAAAGAAATAATATTATGATAATTACCAGTAGTTTACCCGTGACTATTTTTCATTTTTTACGTTCTTACTGTAACCGCATCTTTTAGAAATTAAATTGCTCGCATAATTTTTACCTCTCAATTTTCTTTAAAAAAAGGAGAGAAAATGCGTGGCGAAATATGATATATGTTAATACACATTATTAAAGATCTCAGTAATCAAAATGTAAAGAAGGAATCAGGTAGAGAGCTCTTGTCCAGTCAAATTCAGAATTCTGAAAAACAGATTTTCAGAAATCATAAGCATATTACTTTTGTCTAAATGAAGACGTAGAAGTTCTTTTGATTAGGATGGGAGTACACTGTAATGCGCCTTTTTTTACCTTCTTTTCCTTTGGCACTGCTGCTCTGTTGCAGCGTCTTACCGTATGTTGATGCGCATTGTGGGTAGAGTGTTTATGAAATACAATCAATAACGCTTGAAACATTTTTCATGTGTGAAGAAGAAAAAGTCAGGGAAAAAAATTGAATTTTTCACCTTTTGCTGACCTAAAAATAAATTTACGAAAATTCCGGTTAAAACTACGTTGTTTTTTTATGGTTATTATTTTTGAATTCCGCAAGATTACCCTAATTCTTTATTTTGGAGAAATTGTACATCCGGGTCGCAAATTTACTTTTCGTGCCGATCCCCAGAGTCAACCGCGAAGAAGAGGTTGTGCGTCGTTTCTACTTCACTCGGAGGATGGGTGGGAACCGCAGAGATGCGAAGCCCAAGAGCGACAAGGGATGTTTAGAGGTAACTCTGGACCGAAAACTGGGAGGTTGCGCGCTTTTGCCTAATGGCTGCCCGCCAAGTCGCGTTTGCTCCAAACGACGTTGATGAGGCACACAAAGCGGCGCTTGTAGTGACTTGACGCGAATAGGACTCGATGTCTTCGCATCCCCAATTCCATTTTCTGAACTCGAGGAAAGCAGAAATTCGGCTTAAGTGTGACAAATTAATTTGGAGCCATATACTCTCCAGCACCTTGTTTTCATCATTCATTAGATTTAGGTGGCCGCAAATATCTCGTCTAATGCAGTTTCCACGAGTGTTATCGTTAATTTCAGTAGCATTTCAGTAGTTGAAGAGAGTGGAGTTGCTGTACTCCAGAGGGATGTTAAGAGTGATATGTCTTTTGGTATTTACAGTGAAATTCTCCAAAATGAAGTTATTCTGCGCATTTTGCAATCCAGAAAATAAAAAGAGGTAGTATTAGGTCAATAGGACGCGTCTTTTTATTTTATATCATTAATTTGAATTGTATAATCAGAATCTTTTCCTGAACAGTTCTCTGAATTCGTTGATTTATTGTTACTTTAAAGTCATACGCCTAAACCGACTAGTCAATGCAAAAAAATGGGTACTGTACAGAAATGTATTATTACAGATTTTTAAGAACCTTCCAATATTCATTATGAGGATTCAGCAAAAAATGAAGATTTTCTTCTTCACTTTTATGGGTTTGAATATGATGGGAGATATTTTCATTCTCACTCCCTATTTAAAGGTTTTTGGAAAGTATTCAATAATTCATGCGTTCAAAAGCAGGATAGTGAATAAAGAAAAAGGAGAATTATTTAATTTTTTTAGAGTATATGCATATGTGAGAGTATGCATCTAAGTATGTATCAATCTGTGATAAAGCATAAAACTATTTAAACTAAATCAGTCGTGGCCAACTAATGGCCCCGTAAGATCATGTGTCATCCGCGACATTATTTTCAACGTTCTTCCCGTCCCCCGCAAAACTAACAAAGTTTATTGCATTGTATTTGTGCCGCTCTTACCCACAGCACTATAAGAAATTTCAAAACGAATTCTTGTGGAACTGCAATAGCTAATGTTCAGGTACAACATAAGAGTATATTTATTTGATGGCTATATTTATTTGATACACACCAACTAACAGAAAATAAATCTACAGATAATAAGCTAACAGAGAATAAATATACAGATGATAAGCTAACAGAGAATAAGTATACAGATGATAAGCTAACACAGAATAAATATACAGATGATAGTATCTTTTAAAATTTTTCTCTTATTATTTGTTGCATAAAATATTTGTATTACAAGAAATAACAATTTTCTAAGCGAACGAATTAGCCCTTCTCCTAAAAATCCCTGAATTCCATCAATTTTATGCGAAAGGCATACGGAGAAAAAGAAAATAAATCAAAAAGTCATTTCAAGCTACCGAAATTTATTAACAGAACTAATTCCTTGCATTGAAAAGGATCAAAATATTATTGGTAAGCATATGAGCTTACAGAATTTCCAAACATTGTATTTTTAGTTTGAAAGATAAATAATTTCCCTTGCCATCATATTAGTTTTTCTTTCTTAACTGCTAAAAGAACTATCATTATGAATTTAAGTTAAATAAAATTTTATAAAAGTTAGTTAAGTTAAAATTTTATGAAAGATGAATAAATATGTATTTATAAAATTAATCCGCATGTTTTAATATCTTTTTAAATATATACTTCTAAATACTGGTGGAATAAAATATTTTGCGTGATTGACTAAGACAGCGTACGTTTTAAATTAGTCCTCGCATGTGTAACGATTGGTTGCTGCTGATCTAAATTCTAAATTGCTGTTCAGGAGGTTCGTAATTTTGTAATAATTGAGCAGGTAATTCCAAAAATTAGTTTATGCATATTATGATATCGGAAGCCAATTTTTTTTCAATAAAATGCACAGTAAGCTTTATTCCGTGACATACACTTTATACCTATACGTTGCCACAAAGGCAAAGGTATTTATAATGAAGTGAAACGATTTTTACAACATCTATCTTGCCAAGTACGGTGACGTGGAATCATCAAGACATCATGTTTTATTATTTTCATCATTCCAAAATCGGAATATCTATGTAATGTATATGTAAACATATATACGAAAAATTTTCCCCCTTTAATTTAAAAAATAATGCAAATTTCGAAAATTTTTCGGCAAATTTTCTGTTTCTATCTCACAAACGAAATATTTTAAATTACATAACTTTGGTTAATACATGAATTTGAGAAAATGAAATTCTAATTTATTTTCACACAAGCTGATCTCTATTACGTCATAGAAATCTACAGGACTTCTTCAAGACTGAAATGTACAAAGTTTCTGAAACGTTAAAGTTTCGCTTATTTAAGCGACAATTTCGAAGAATCATGAATTTAAAATTGCTTTTATAGAGCTGATATGAACTGCTGAAACTTTGCATTTTTGTAATATGAGCTAATATTCTGAATTTATTTGGATATCTGTCTTTTCTATTTGTGTATGCTCTTGAGAATTTTGATTACAATCACCAACGTCGCAATTACTCGAATCCTGATTCGCTCCCAAAATCCTTATTAAGTGCATAGTGGTCATCTTTTTGGTGCATTACCCTCCATTATTAGACGAGGGACAAACTCGACAATAACCCGCACGGCCTAAGGCGAAACCTGGATTATTGGTGAACTGCAGGATGAAAGACCCACTGTCACGTGCGGTTGCTGCGGGACAGTCACGTGACTCTGCAGCACGGATATCCTGTTCCGATTCGCGTGAAGAGAACTGAAATTGAAAAGCTGCCCCCCACACCCTCTCCACGGAGGACCCTTCAATGACGAGAAAGAGGGCTGTTAAGTAGTGTGGGAGAGAGTTGCAGGCCAGTTAATCAGATTAAGGGGAACAAAGTACTTATCCTAGAGCACACATCTCTGAGAAGAGCATTTATTTAAATGACAAATTCAAGTGATGGACATGGAGGCTAATATTAACGCGGGAAGTTATGCCATTCAGAAATGGTGACTAAATGAGTAAGCAAAAACGCATCTACAGTTAGAATCATATATCACAGAGGAGCATTTGTAATTGCAGAAAAATAAATTTCTTCATTAGACATAAATTGAAAATCAAAAACCCCAATGGTTACCTAAGGTTTTCTTTTTCTTTTATTATTATTATTATTATGAGTTCAGTTTGATACTGTAGTTTTCATACTGTACCCTTTGCACAGAATATTCACATAAACAGGTTACTTTAAAGATAGATACACGTCTTGGTAAAGTACAAAAACACCTCTTTTATGCTTCGATTTTTAGGATTATTCATAATCTCTTCCCCTGTTTCAAGACTAGATACTTATCGGTTACGTACAGAAAACACATCACTATAAAGTATTTCTCCCGCCTTCTTAGCATGCCTTCGTGGTGCAATGTTCATCACGCTCGGCGCTTATTCCAGAGGTCTGTGGTTCGAGTCCCGGCGAACGAACTGCTCAGTTTTCATCTCTACTGCTATCAAAAAGTAGCTAATGTCTCTCTACAGTATCGCCCGAACTAAAAGGGTGGTGATGATGATTCTCCACCGCCAGGATTTGGGATTTTGTCCCCTAACCCTCAGTCGCCCTTTAAAAGGGGAAGTATATAAAGTAGTATACTGGTCAGCACGCTCGATGCGTATTCGAGAGGTCTGTTGTTCGAGTCCCGGCGAGCGCATTACTCATTTTTCATCTCTCCTTCTTTCAAAAAATAACTAATATCTCTGCATCACAAGAACGCAAAATACTTTTATAAAATACTACATCAGAAATACCATGAAGATTTCAACATTAAAAAACAGGAAAATAAAAAATTCTTTCAAAGAAATAATCTATAAGAAAAAGAAATTTTGTATTACCCAATCCTTGTGCTTTTCCTTTCACATAGCAGACTTCTCTCTCTGCGTATATAATTCTTAATAGTTTACTCACCGAATCATTTATAGTTAGGAAGTAATTTATTTTCTTCGGGACTTTTTATTTCATTACCAGTATTTATAACAAAAAATAAAATCATAACGAAAGTGTAACTATAACAGAAAAGAAAATCATTATTATTTGTGTTGTTCTCATTTAGAAGGAATCCTATCGCTTGTTGGCACAAGCTTTTTCGCTAATGAATTTAGTAGTGATGAATAGTAAATGAATTCATTTGCTCAGAATACCATAATCTATGATGTTATTAAGTACTTACTAAGTTTGAATCCTAAAATTCGTTGGTTTTTCACATGAAGAAATTTAACCCTTTCACAGCGAAGTCGCCCGAAACACTAGTGCATCCAGACATCGACAGCTCGCCCAAACA
This sequence comes from Stegodyphus mimosarum, assembly GCA_000611955.2. Lineage (NCBI taxonomy): Eukaryota > Metazoa > Arthropoda > Arachnida > Araneae > Eresidae > Stegodyphus > Stegodyphus mimosarum. Next base: position 104,898 of record KK114214.1, on the reverse strand, counting down.
CCTACCTCCATTTTCTATCTGGTGCTTGCCCCATCACGTTAATGGAGTTGTTAAACGACATACCAGTCATTCGTTTGAAACAGCTAAAAGTAGCTGTTTTATTTGAAAACACATTCCGTCTCCTTTGTTTAAGGTCAATGTTTAGCTTATTGATGCTCGCAGCTGCAATTCTATCCTAAAGGCATCTGCACACATTGGGTGAAACCGCTGAAGTATCCCCAAGAGAGAAGTAATTGCTGTTGTAGGTTATTGCCAATGCTGTAAGCACAGAGGAAGGAAATCCACTACGACAAAAATCAGTATACTCGAGAGTTTTAGATATTTGAGAAAAAAAGATTTTGGCCACCACCGAACCGTTACGAAAGAGTTAAAAGAAATTAGAAGTGTCTAGAAAAGACTACTTGTGATAACTATAAGTTGCCCCTCCCTCTTATCTGAAGGAAATTATTTTAAAAATCAGTTCTGTTCAAGCGATATTTGAAATAAATTAATAATTATGCAAAATTAGAAAAATAACCAACTAAAAAACTTTTAATAAACGTACTGATTTCATAATGCAATCCGTTAAAAATAATCGTTAAATTCCGATAAATCCGTTAATGCATTTCAGTCATTCTTCTAACTTCTTTATTTAATATAATACTGTAATATTATGAATGCTAGAGCATCATGCTACGCTAATATAAGCTACTGAAATTAAATTTTTATTATATTATCTACCGAAATTTATGATGACACTCGTTCTCTTTTAACATTATAAAAGGCTATGTTATATTTATATATAATTAAAATTCATTTTAAAAATGAAATTACTGTATTTATTCTTCATCAAAACAGTAATTAAAATTTGACTTTCACACGTGACAATTATTTTATACCTGTGCGAAAAGTTTCGTACGTTTTTATTTTCTTCAGAGGCATGATAATATATAATGCATTCATGTACGCGTTCAATCATTTTGTAAGGCACTCTCATCTTAAATTAAATTCTTACAAACACAAACAGCCAGTTATGTAAGCCTAAAATTTTGCTTTAGCTGCCATTTTTAAAATTTTAAAATTTTGCTTTAGATTCGATAGTATTCAGAATATACCGCATGCATTACATTCTATATTATTCTTCAAAATAAAATTCTTTAGTAATAGCAATACTTTACCTGTACTTATATTAGTGAGCCTGATAAGCAGTTTAGTCAGTAAGCTATTAGTAATAATTTTGATA
>KK114214.1:75757-94416 GCA_000611955.2 Stegodyphus mimosarum | reverse complement strand
TGTGGGGATAAAACGATGAACAAATTAGCTAACGAAAGACATTTTAATTAGACAAACGATCATTACATATATTTAACATTTACGAGAATTAAAAAGTGATTCGTCAAAGTTTTAAACAGAAGCAGCGTCTCTGCTAACACGTCCATTCGTCTACCATCTCCAAAAGAAAAAGGTAATTCCCCTCATTTTTGCTTGGCGCCTACGCAGCTCGTAGTAGCAGAGAAAATGACGTCACGGCATCTGGATTTCATCAAGGCTCCAAATGATCGGCACTACATATATATATATATATATAGGTAAGATATAACAAAATGCGATAGACGCTTTAAAAAAAATAATTGGCGACCTCAAAATTAACATTCTAAATTTGGTGCTGTGCCCCTAAATTTATCTGTTCCCCCGATCTTTCTATGTTATATAACGATACTGGAAAAGGGCAACTAAAATTAATATTAACCAATCATATCTTGTCTCTAGAATCGCATCTACTTTGGTATTAATACCTCTGGCGAGCTAATTACGTTGTTATTCTGCTGCATTTCTTGTCAACATCTCTCTTTTGTTATGCCTTCCTTTGTTATTATTCTAAGATGACATAACGTGCATATAAGAAACTACTGTAATTGCTATGATTAAAGAGTATATTGTCTACAAGGAATTATTCTAGTGTGCCTGCAAATCTGCAAATAAAGATGAGAATTGGCTAAATTTAGTTTGGTATCAACTCCTTCCTCTCGCCGTACCCCTGAGCAATCGCGACTGTGCTTCGAAATTATTACATAAGAGTTGCCTGTATTGCTTTTAAATAGCTTAGTTTGTTAATCAGTAACAAGATTAAATTTGAAAGATAAATATCTTACATTTTTACATATTTACATTTGGCATCATGCATGGCAGCATACTTGAATGAAAAGTGAAACAATGTACAATCGTGTTTCAAGACTAATAGCCCTTATGGGCTAATCATTTAGTTTTGAAACAACGGCTGAAATTTTAACTACTGACTGTTGAAATGCTCTTTATGCTCCAATGCATTTTTTGACTTACTGTATATTTATATCATTTTCAGCCTTCGGATTCAGTTGAAAATTTCATTCTGAGTCAGAATTATTTCTCTTAATTTACCACTTTTCCGCAAAAATCGGAGCCCATTTTATCTAAAAGAGAACGGCTGAAAGTACATGTGACTAGATACAACCGAAGACATGATAGGATGAGAACTAAGACTCCTTTTGCTAATTAATTTTCTTATTCATTCTCATTAAGAAGGAAGTTGGCAGGGTATTTCTATAGGTGATCTCCACATAATATAGCTGAAATCACAGTATTTTACCTTTGCTGAGGATCAAATCACATTTCGAATGAAAATCATTTCGAAAAGAAACCACATTTCGAATTATTTACCCGCACCGCCAAACTGCGGCTCATAAGCCTCATGTTGCTGTTTAATCTTGTAACGTAACAAATAGTGCTTTTATTTATATAATCTTAAACAACCGTTCAATAAGAAGCATTCTGAAAAATTTAGAGTTTAATTTTTTAAATCACATTACTAGTATATTAATTTTAAGAAGATTTCAAATTGTGTGTGGATAGCTAATCGTCAAAGAAATAAATAAAGGCACTTAATTCTAATTCTATTAGTTTTAACATGACGATAGTCTATATGCCAAAAGAAAGAGATGCTTTCATGGAGGATTTTTAAGAGAAACTGGTCGCAGTTGTCTTTACACATAACCAACAACTGTAAAAATGCTAGTAGACTTAAATCTCATCAGGAGACAGCCAAACTGACAATTGTTTTTATCCTCTCAAAGTGAATAATCGCTTCGATTAAAGGTTACTGCCAGTTGTTTTGATCATAGCATCGCAGCCTTGTATTAATTAATAGAATGAAGTATTTCAAACATAATTTAAGTCCAACTGATTTCCAGCTATGTATTTAACTTTCCATCAAATACAGCTGCTTGTCAGAAGACCTGAGACATTATTTACACAAGAGAATGGAAAGTAATTTCTCAGGGCAAATAATTTTCTGTAGTTGAAGAAGTGAGAAACCGAATAACTTTGAAATTGGCAAAAAAGGCAGTCTTATAAGAAGCCAGCTTTATGAAGGGTAACAGAAGTTGATTGTAAGTGCTGATAGAAGGTGTTTAAAACTTTCGTACAACTTGTTTTCAAGACATACGTGTTTCTATGACTTCCAGAAGACGAATTTAAGATTCTGAGCGCTGGCATGCTGTGGGGCGCATTGAAGCAGGACAGTCGATCACAGATGTTGCTCTTTTCTTCGGCGTTCATCATTCTGTAATTTCACGTGTATGGAAACGATTCCAAACCACACAGACAGTTGTCCAAAGGCCCGTAGCCGGTGGTCCAAGGGTTACAACCCCTACGGAAGATCGATATATTGCTATTGTAGCCAAGCGGAATCGCAGAGCGACCTCCATACGTGCGACATCTATGGTTACAGCGTCCATTGGTAAGGCGATATCTGCAGCTACTGTACGCCGAAGATTACATGTTAGTGGACTGTACGCCCGAGTACCTCGAGTTTGTGTTCCTCTATCCGTCCAGTCAAAAGAGGCACGATTACAGTAGTGCCGGGAACACGTCAATTGGAATGTCTCTGACTGGGGCAATGTCACGTTTACTGATGAGTGAAGATTTGCTCTGGAGCCAGATGACAAGCGTAAAAGAATATGGCGTGAACAACGAACGCGCAATCAGTCCCAAAACGTCACCGAACATTACGCATTCCGAGGCGGAAGCATTATGGTGTGGGCAGGGATTTCATTAGGATCCCGCACCGACCTGCACATCTTTAAACGGGGTTCTTTGACGGCTGTTCGGTATCGAGATAAAGTCCTAGAACCCATTGTGAGATTGTACACTGCAGCAGTTGGCCCTACTTTTGTTTTAATGGACGAAAACGCACGTTCCCATAGAGCTGACATCGTGGACGACTACCTGGAGAGTGAAGGGATTGTGTGTATGGCGTGGCCAGCATATTCGTCCGACCTTAATCCCATTGAAATTCTTTGGGATACTCTCGGTCATGCTGTATCTTCACGTTTCCCACCTCCAGCCACTTTTATTGAGCTGGAAACTGCTCTACAAGAAGAATGGCGATTGCTTAATTCTGCGGTGGTTGACCACCTAATTGAAAGCATGGTCACAAGGTGACACCTAATTGAAAGCATGGTCTTTGTATACAGATGAGGGGGGAACACATACTCTATTAATGTCCTTTTTTTCATTTTATACTGTTTATTTTCACTTTGTACATAATTCTGTTTAAGTCTCCATTATGTCATTATCTGATAACTTACAAAAATTTAATATTGTTTTCATTTCTGTATATACTTATTGATTTTGTTTTATGCATACATATATATGCTACTTTCCTGCCGAATTTTGTGTCAATCAAAGCAGTACTTGTTGATTTTTTTGCATTTTACATCTTCGTGCTTAACTTTTGGAAGTGAGTATACTTGGCAAGGAAAATTAGAGACAACAATAGAAATTCATAAAATTGGAATTATTTTGCAACTGAAAGTATGAAATTTGTACAAGATTTTTATTTCTGTTTTGTCTGACATAATTTCAAAATGCAGAGTTGCCTATTTCTGAAAAAATTAATTTTAACTAAGAACATAGGAAATATGATATAAAGCAGGTAGGAAAAAATGCATATTAAAACTTCCTAGAGAAACACTATAAAATTTAGTCTATGTGTGGTAGACCCTGAGAAAAATGCAAGCTTTACATTTCTCTCATTTCTACGTTGTGATTAGTTTGTACAGAAATTCCTGCAGTATTAAAATATATTCGCAATGAATAGTGCTTTGAATCTGCGGCAGGTTGTTAGACTGGAGGCGGCAGAGATATAAATCGTCGCCCTACTTTATCTCACAAATATTTTTCAGATTTAAGGGGACTTGGTACCTTTCGAATGATATTTTTAATTTAGGAATTTTCATCTATTTTATATATATAATATTAAGTGTTTTTATAAGACAAAATGATTTTAAGCTGAAAAAATTTTTTTTGCTAGTATTTCTTTTTTTAAATTAAAATTTTTTGAAGAAAAATTTAAGAATTAAAAATTCCTTCTTCTCCCACAATTTTGAATGTTTTTGCCCCAAATTTTTTTATTGCATGTGTTAGAGTGTTCTTAATAACTTTAAGGATCGATTTTGCGATTAATGAATTAGTTTCCAAGAAAAAAAATAAAAAGCACATTTTTATGTAAAAACTTTGAAAAAAAGCTAATCTCAATCATATTTTCACGTCCAATAATTTTTCTTTTCGCTATTTTGCAAAACGCATCCTTTTTTCTATTAAGAATATATTTTTAAATAAGCAGTAAAAATATTAAATAATTTTGTCCACATCTGTAGAAGTTTTAGGACTTTAAGTAAAAGAATATACTGAAAAATTGAAAACAGAAAACTCAGTTTAAAGAACGTAAACTGTCTAAATGGTCATTAAATCGTTTCAAATTTCGTAACAATTTTATTACTGAATTTCAATACATATGTACATAAAATAAAAACCTAGTAATGTTTAATTGGTTAACATAAATATAAATTACAAGCTTTTGTTTAAAACCTCATCTGGCTAGAAATATTGAAAAAAATCTTAAAATACAAGTAGAATTTTAATTTAACTGTTTTTGTTCTTTAATACACGTTCAAAATAATTTCAATACATGAATTAAAAACACTTATAATCAATGTTAATAATATTAATTTGTCGTTTCATTCATTTTTTCAAAAAGCAAAATTTGCAATTTTAACAATCGTAAAACATTGTATTTAAAACCACTCAGCAGTATATGTGATTTCTTTTCTTCTTTTAGCTATTTCTCGTCGCATATAAATTACATTCTAATAATTGCATTCTAAAATAATTTAGGTGTATTTTAATTAATTAGAGAGTTTAATGTTCGTTCCAGCACTATTTTAATAATGCTACACTCAGGAACTTGATCACTTTCATCACACCACTTCTTTCTGTTCGAGTCTTATCACAAAAAATTTCAATTTTTGAAGAAGCATAGCAAAGTTGACTGATAATAGACATAGAAATATTTGTTGAGCTCAATATTTATATATATATATATATAAACTTGCCATTTTGAAGGTGAAGAAATTTTTTCCCCAGCTTCACGTTGTATTTAAATAAATCAGTTTATAAACATAAACAGAGGGGCTTGACACTTGAAGTCATATTTAATTACACTCCTTTTCATTTACACTGGTTTTTAATAACTTACTGAAAAAAAATTAAGAAGTTAAAAAAAAACTGAGGTGGGCGTGGCATTTAAACGGCTGTCAAAATGTTTATACCAAGCATTTTATACCATTTATTACCGTCAGATCATTTCAAATTTTGTGTATATACATTGCATGCATTATCTCACCTGGCGGCACCAAAAGTTTCGCATATACCTATGTTCCCTCTCCATGCCTGTGCTTCCTTTACACATCTATGCCACTCAACGGCCTACTTGCCTCACCTGCTTTCTTATACAGCCACTAAGTTAAGATAAGTTATGATATGTTTTTCTGGAATTACTCTTATGTACATTTTGGTCGACAATTAAGTATTTCCCTCAATTTATGATTTTCACTTGTACATTTTGTTAAAATTTTTATAATTCGAAACTATTCGTAATTGTTGGATATGGGGTAAGGTTTGATTACCCAGGCATCCTGGTGTTAGGCACCGCAGTTACATAGAAGTAGATCATTTCAAAATTTCTCTTCGGTGTAGTAAGGGTATTAAGGTATTTTTCTAGCAAAAAATTGAAAAATCGGTAATTTCATCGCTTTTTGAGTACCGAGTCCCCTTAAATATTGGAAATATACGGGGACTTCCATCTGGATTCCTTCGCCCTTAAGATGATTATTCACCAGTGCAGTGAGATAGGGAAAAATATTACCATTTATTAGGAGGACATTATTACCGATTAAACCCATAGGCAGCTAGACATAAGGATCAAGAAAGATCCTCATCTCTGTATATATCTTAGCATTCATATTGCTACTCTAGGAAAAACGTATAGGCCAGTGTACTGTTTCGGAACGATACTTGCACATATCATAATTCCGCCACATTTGTATTCTTGCCCATATCATGATTCCACCACATTTGTATCCTTCCCCATAGCATGATTACAAAACCTTTGTGCCCACTCCTTTCATAGACGTTTTAATATTTATTGCGTATGTTTTGATCTCTCCATATTGCAACATGTCTGGAATTACTTTCCAAATAAGAACAAGATTCATCATTAAATGGAGTTCAGGTCCAGAGCATGTTACGCCAACCACGATGGTTTAATACCATTATAATCGGGCGTATTTCAAAACCTGAATTAGTGGGACAAGTTATTGGTTTTCTTCCACGCAGCCTATGCTTTTTCCAGCCTCTTACTCGCAGTGTATCTGGATAGTCGAGTGCTACTAGTACCTGCAACGAATTTCTTTGACACCTGGAGTGGCGTCAGTTGTTTGTTTCTTTTAGCAATCGCTGCAAAATAACGCCCTGAAAGTCTGTTGCGGCATGTTTTCAAAATTAACTTTTCGGTTTGTATACATCAAAATGTCTTTAAACCTTTTTCAGGCTCTGACATGATATTTTTGGCCACTTTTAAGTCTTTAAAAAATCTTTGTATCAGTGTTTCTCTTACTTCCGTTCTTCCAACAGCTTGCTATTTCTGACAATCCTTCTTCAACATACGAAGCATTTATTCAACAGGTTTGAAACTTTTGAAATTTGAAGCATCTTCTTGCAGTCCTTCTCAAAAATGTCGAAAGGACGTGTGTAAAAGTTTGTTGTTTCTTTTGTTTGTGTTTTTTTGTCACGAAGAAGAATTTCATTGAACTAAATGATGACGTTAATCTTGAACTAGAACCAACTATCTTTCACTAGAACACAATTAATAGAACAAAACAGAGCACTTTTTATAGAGATTCCATTAACTTTTCCGCCACTTCAGAAAACATGGAGTAAGAAAGTTGAATTAAAAAAAAATGTTTTAAAACAAGCAGGTGGTGAGAATCCAACCATCCACTGGTTTTTAAACCAGTGGATGGTTGGATTCTCTTTTTTTTTTTGAAGTTTCAGCTCCTTTTAATAATATTTTCTCTTGTCTACGGCGCTTAAACCTTTTTAATTAATACTTATTACTATTTTTGAAAAGAAAAGTCTCTAGTGTTACATATTTTGAAAATTTATTTCTGTTGTTTAATCTGTCTGAACTTTCTACGAATCGTGTTTATCTAGAAAACTGGAACTTAGAGAGCATAGACAAAGAGCAAAACTTAACTAAAACGATTATTAAAACTCTTCTTTTTTTTTGTAAATGCAACTGAAATTTAAGAAAATTAATATACCGCTACTTGTTGGTCTTGGACATTCAAATCCTGTGTTATAGCAAAATAATTAGCATCAGTATCTAATCAACTCGGCAACAGCCATCGGTGACATTTAATCATTTAATCTTAACAAATTCAAAATCTTTTTCAAAAAATCCATATCATCATATACAAGGTCAACCTCTTCAGCAACCTTTTTCGCTGACACGTTGCCAAAATTATATCCCTAAATTACGCTTTCAGTCATTATTCGAACTTAACCTGCTTTGCCTTCTGTTGAAAGCTGATGGAAGGAACAGAATTTATAGAGAAGTATTAACGTAAAAGTATGAGTTATCTAAAATAAACCTTACAACATAATCGTAGATTAGGGAGGAATAAAAAACTGCTAGAAAAGGGCATCCGGTATTTAATTTCAAAGGAGAGTTTCTGTTTAACGTTGTTCTTGAAAGAAAAGAAATCCCTCTGGTATTATAGAGCAACATGCTGCGTTTTATGTAATTTAATCAAAATAGATGTCATTAAACCGTACTTAAGTTTTGGAATATTTTTATAAACTAAAGAAATGTCTTTCGATAAATACATAAGAAAAAAAGAAATTTTAGGTAGCAAAATGGTTAAAAATCCCTTTAATAACAAATTTACTCGTTAAAGGTACAAATATGAAAACATTCAGGATGCATTTCAATGAATTAATTCTAAGACCTCGCAATTATTGTGCAAAATTTAGGAAAGTACGAGGAACTTAAAAACGATGTCTCATGGTATTCCGAAGATTTCGGTTATTAATTAAGATTCTTCCATTTAATTCCTAGATCTAGAAACTTAGATCTGGAAATCTAATTAATTAATTAATTAAGAGACTAAAAAGACTCAAAATTAAAATAACCTCATTGGATTTATTTCTTTCCAACATTTTCGTTTCTAATTTACAGCTTCTTGGCATATAAGCTCATGAATAAGATCTTAATGTTTAATAATTTTAACCGCTTACTCTGATAAAACCATTAGTTGATTTAAGCGGAAATGAAGAGAATTAAATGAGGTTTTTTTCATTTATTCTGCTCGGAAAAGACGATGGAAAAAAATTACCTGATTAACCACTCTCCGAAACAGCGCTCTCCGCAAATGAAATCTCAGGATTAATATGCAGTTTTTGCCCCCATTTTTTCCCACCTCCTTTCCTCAATATGCGGTTGCTAAATCGGGAGGAAATTACTGTTTAATACCATCAGCGACTAGTGAAGATAAAAGAAACTAAAGTAGAGTTCGATGGTGAAGAAGATAATAAGTGCTTGGCGGCAGACACAAAGAAAAAATAATTACAAGCCAAACCGACGGAAAACGCAATAAAAAATGTTGGATATATATAAAACATTCATTCGACGATAATGTCGAGAGAGCGCGAAAACCCATTAACAAGAATGCAACGTCATTTAATTTCGTCATTTATGAAAATCGAGAAAATTTAATAATATTCTCCCACCTTTCGTGGCCTTAAATTGAGTTTCACGCTTGGAGGAGGTTGAAATTGGCGACCGTTTTATGGAGACAACTGTCGCAGGGTTTGTCTTTTTTGTTCATATAATTTTTTTTTCACCTAGGGTGTTTTTGCGTTTTTATTTAGGGTTGGAGCTTTAGGGCGACCGGAAAATAGATTGAATAGAATCTGGTAAGTGCCCGTACAGGGTTCGCTTTGCTTCTTGGGAAATGGATTGGATCACGGCCCGCTTTACGCCCGGTAATTGTGTTATGCCGTCAACTTCGCCGTTCAACTCTCTCTCGCGCGCGCGGCGTAGCAAACATTTAACACTGATCCGGAGGGTTGCTACGCTCAATGTTTATCGTCCTTTTAGGCATTTCTATTCAAGTAAAAGAATTTTCTTTTTAGTTTTTGTACAAAATGATGGTTTCCTTAAAAATAATGCAGATAAATGAAATAATAAGTCCAACAGCAACCGAGAGGTAAAATCACTGAACACTAGCAGTTACCTCCGGGGTTCGATTCCAAGCAAACAGGCTGGCTTCATGTTCGTTTTCGTGGTTACCTTAATGTAATGTACATGCGAGCCATTACCTTAGAAAGTCCTTCATGAAGGCAACCCCCCCTTAAATAGATAGCGTTTTGCCGTAATCAACTATACCTCACACCTTACAATAATACTTGAAAATATAAGAGTTAAGTTTTTTTACTTTGCTGTTGTTTGTTGTATTTCCATAGAAACTTATTTGTAATTGATGTATGAATATTTATCATAGATGGATTCAAAATAGAAACAAATAACATACTTAATCCATAACAAAGTAAGTTTTTCTTCCAGAAATTATTTCTATTGGGGTTACATTAAAGTACACTTTGTTAATGTCTCCTGTTATGTTTTATTCACGACTGAGGCAATAATCTATAACAATCTATATTGAGACTGAGGCTTAATAATCTATAACAAAGTAAGCTTTTCTTTCAGAAATTATTTCTATTGGGGTTACAATAAAGTACACTTTGTTGATGTCTCCTATTATCTTTTATTGAGACTGAGGCAAGGTACGCATGCTTCACATTTCTATCTAAAACGAAAAGTCTTTGAAAGATCAAAAAGTTAAATCTTCCTAATAATTTCTTTCATGTCTATTTTCTTTACCTCACGAGAAACCTTTCAGTGTCCGAGTAGACAAGACTGCTGAATGGTATAAAGTATAACTAATTTTCCTTAAAAAGTACTTTATAAAGATATATCTTCCCCCAGATAGATAATCATGCTGTACCGTACTCGATTAACCAAACAGATAAGCAATACCGCATGAGAAAAGAATCACATAGATTTTTTAAATAAGGTCCAACTAAAAGATGTTATGGTATGAAAAGATTAAAAAGATGTTATTTTCAACATTACTTCCTTGGTATTCACTAATCTCTGTTGAATACGTCAGTTATACAAAACATTAACGAAGCCACACATTGCAATCAGATGTTATGAAATTCAAAATCAGATAGGGCAATCATATATGTTTTTAAATATAATAGAATGGATATTGGATACAGCCTATTTTTCAGTAAAGAATCACTCAGTACGATCGTCGTATAACCATCAACAGTTTCGTCTGTTAATCGAATAGGCAGAACATGTATGATCTATTTATCGAAGGGCTGGAATGCCTTCGTGAAAAATTTCTCAAGGGAAACTATTCCTTGGTCATGTTCACACATAGCAGCCGCGGAAACACATTTTCAGACAGTCTGTACGTTAGGATTCAAATTCAGGTCAAAGTACCAGCGTTCAGCAGTCCTTTCCACCTGGTCATTGGTGTCTTTAATAGTTTTCTTTCATCGTTAATGAAATGATATTCTAAAAATACAATAAAATGGCTACTGCATTAATGACGCAATAAGCTCATCAGAGCAAAGCAGAAAACATCTTAGAACACTAATAGTTCTACTTCCATTCAAATTCCAGTGAATGGGATGTTGCATGGATGTCTGCGAGGTTTTGTCCAGATATAATATTAATACAAGACAATTTCTGTAAAAAGATCGTTTTCAAATGCATCCCTCTTCTTAAGAAAAGACCTCTACTAGTGGCCGAAAGGTTAAGACAGCTAAAATACTGTTAGTCCAAACGCAGAATCCAGGTGAAAGGGCCTATGCTGCATATTTGGTTTTCGTGCTTTTCCCCACGTATAACGCCAATGAGCGCCAGTTTCCCTAATGAAGTCCTCTTCTAAGGCATCCTTCTCCGTAGGGAGAATGTCTTAGTATGCTTTGTTATATTCAAATAGCGTAACCTAACCTAACCTTAGGCAAAGAGCTCCGCCTTTATAATAATCACTGAGAAATTGCTAACAAGATGCTAAAACTAATGCTGCCTTATTTGCCACAAGCAAAGTTAAGGTCACTGGCCAATGAATTAGAAATCCAAGATAAATATTTTATTACACCACTGTTTGCACGGATAACTGCTTTGATTGGTTTGGGTATCGAGTCTACATGTTTCTGGAGTGCATTTACGTCCAGAGAATACCATGCATTGGCTGTGCAGCTTTTTAGATGTTGTAAATTAGAAGAGGAGAGTGCTTTCGGATGCGTCTTTCCTCCATACCCCACACATTTTCTAGGGGGTTAAGATTCGGGATATGCGGTGGCTAGCGAAGGTGTTGGAAGTCAGACTGATGTTTAGCGAACCGATTTCGAATACTTCTGGCACGATGTGAAGTTGCATTATCGTCCATGAAGTATCCATCGCCATCAGAGTAAAAATGCAACTTTACAGGGTGCACTTGATTTGCCAGTATATCTATGTATCTCATGGCTGTTTGTTTACCCTCGAGGAACACCAGGGCACTACTTCCATACCAGCAGGAGGAGTCTCATATCATGATACTCCCACCAGACCTTTGCACAGTGAGAGTAAGGCAAGATGGATCTATGGCTTCATGGGTTTATCGCCAAATTCGACGTCTTCCATTAATGCAAAATATGATGTAGCGTGACACAACCGACCAGATTACTCGTTTCCAATCCTCAGATGTCCAGAAGAATAAAAAGAAAGGAAACCAAGTACATTCCCCCCCTCTGCTAATATCCATTTTTTTTTCATTTATTTAAGCTGGCAATTTGTTTTAATACTAGTAAACTGGAATCAAAAAAGGACATATTATTCGCAATAAAATACACTCATGTCCATAAATTAAGGATAATTCGGAGTCACGAACACTAAAATAAATATATCACCTGTAAAATCAATACACACATCTTCAAGAATCATATGCAAATTTCAGGAAGTAACCAGATGACACCGATAGTTCGTCACAATGACGAGAGTGTAAGAGAGTGATATATAAGGAATACAGGCAAAGAAGTAAAATTGTTCGCAGGCGCTTTTGAAGCATTTCAGTGCAATAACCAAATAGTTGTGACACAAAAGACGCATTTGGATGATTTTTTACGTGGTACAATTATCGGCCATCTGGAATGTGGACGTACCCAACTGGAAGTATCAGACGAACTTGGAATTGCCCAGAGTGTCATCTCCAGGCTTTGGCAACAATTCCAAGATGATAGTAATGTGAGTAGACGTTACAGTACAGGTCGCCCCAGAGTTACAACGCCGAATGAGGACCGGTATTTGGCAGTTACTGCCAAAAGAAACAGGCGGAGCACAGCCTCAGACCTGTCTCGTCATATCTCTTCAGCCACTGGTACGACAATTTCAAGGCAGACCGTGTACAGACGCTTAGGGGAGATTGGTCTATATGCTCGTAGACCTGTCAAATGCGTTCCGCTTACTGCAACTTACTGTCGCCTGCGGTAAGCCTGGAGTAGAGAGCATGCATTGTGGACACCGCAACAGTGGGCTTGTGTGATGTTTTTCGACGAGTCTAGGTTTAGCTTGCAGTCTGATTCTCGCCGGACTTTCATATGGAGAGCTCCAGGTACCCGTTACCACCAAGAACGACATCGACATCATTGAACGACACCGTTACGGTGGTGCAGGAGTGCTCGTTTGGGGTGGAATTATTCTGGGTTCCAGAACTGACCTGCCTGTTCAAATTGGAACCATGACGAGCCAAATCTATCGGGACGTCATTCTGGAACAACATGTACGCTTGTTTCGGGGCGCCATGAGCGCACAATTTGTGTTTATGGATGACAACGCCCGTCCTCACCGTGCAAACATCGTAAGCGAATGCCTTCAATCGGAGGATATCACCCGTATGGACTGGCCAGTATTCTCACCGGACTTGAATCCAGTAGAACACGTGTGGGACATGCTTGGCCGACGAGTTGCAGCCCGTCAACTTCCTCCTACATGTCTACCGGAACTTCGGAGAGCATTGCTTTTTGAGTGGTGTAATATTCCCCAAGATCAGATCGATAATTTGATAGTCAGCATGCCTAGGCGTTGTACGGACTATATTGCGTCGTCTGGGAGACATACAATGTATTAACAATCATACCAACCATGTAATATTGTTTTTTTTGTAAATAGGTTTTTTTTTTTGTAATTTGCTCCAGGGAGAAAAAATCGCTAATTTTTTAATAATATCAAACATATAGCATCTTTTTTTGCTCTTTACCTTTTATTTAATAAATAAGCTTTACTAATAAGTCAAATTTGTTTTCCTTCTAACTCTTCCTTTGCCTAACTTTGCATTAATTAGCCTTAGTTTATGCACATGAGTGTATAATAATTTATAAAGCCGAACCAATTTTTTTATTTGTTTGTTTATAATAGTGCATACATACTCTTTTGAAATGAGTGGAAACAAATTTAGTGGAACAGAGCTATCTATGATGAAATTGCAATCGAGATTTAAAATTATTTTAAATTGCCAGCTTATTAAAATGAATAATAATTTAATTAAAAAATGATAGTTCAGTATTTTATAAAGTGCGGATCAATATATGATGATCATTCCTAATCTTAAATTTAAAAAACAGTAAAGGATAAACAATTTCAGTTCTTAGGAATGTAGTCACTTAGGAATCTAGAAACAAGACCTTTTAAATTTGGCTATAATGCCAGCAGTTCTTCCATGCGTTATTTTCTAGCGCTCTTTGGGTACGATTAGCATTGTCTGTCTGGAAATTTTAGGTAGAATTACTTTATACTCAGTATCTAGTGAGAAGTTAGAAAACTCCGATCTTCCTGTGTTTCATGATTCCCTTTTCATCAGTCTATAGGAGGAAACTGTAGAAAGAATTTTTTTTCAGTTGAATTACTTTCTTTTACAGATTTGTTTTTTCAGCAAAAACTTTTGCTTGGATATCCAGAAATTTTCTGCCCTTTTTGTTAATCTTCGGTTATCAGAGTTTCTTGAATATGGCTAGATTTTCTGAATTTTGCAATGCATTGCATCCGTCTATTGTTTCTTTAATGTCTAATTTTGGCTAAAGGCCAGGAGAGAGTTGAAGCCACTGTGATGGCACGGAATTTTCATCTTTAATGATTTCAAAATATTATTACTTAACTTGGATGATAACAGTCTCCAATGAACGTTAACCTCGGCCAAGTAAGTAATTTTAATATAGCTACAGCTATTTTTGAAGCCACAAAAGCAATTTTAATTTCTGTATAATTCGTTGTGAAACGTAAGTATACAACTGTTCCTAGGCTTTTAATAGTTACCTCTAAGAAACAATGTAATTCGAGATTTGCCATATTAAGGTTCGAGAGCACCTTAATACTGAAAATCTCGAATTGCATTGCTTGTATTGCTCAAATTACATTGAAAATGTGAAAATGGAAGTAGAATTAAGCTATTCGAGGCCACTTTTCCTTTTTAGCTTGTTGCGAATATATTGTTGCGAAAAATTCGGCGCTTGCGCCTGTACGTAAGCTTTCCGGCATAGCACTAGGGTTGCCATAAAATAGTGTATGGGAGGGTTGCCAGATTGGCGACTTTATCGCCCATTTGGCGACCAAATAGGCGATATCCCATGGTCCAATCGGGAAGCTTCTAGAATAACTTCCTGTCGAGATATTTCTCGAAACCTGTGGAACTTAAGGAAAAGCTATATAAACCCTTGCGTTTCGGAGAGCAGGTGTTGTTGCGAGTGAGTGTGATTAAGTGTGATTAGTTGCGAGAATTGTGAGAATCGCTGCTTACTGTGAGTGCTAAGCTACGCGAGAGTTTTGTGAACGGAAAGCGATCGAGATAGTGCTTTGCCGTGAAGCTACCTTTACAGTATAGCTTGACAGTGTATTGGTGATTGTTCCACGGTGTTTATTATAAGTTTAGTGTTGCCGTGAAGCTACCTTTACAGTTACAGCCTGAAGCTGTGTTGCTGATAGTTTCAGCGTATTTATTGTAGATTTTCGACGCTTTTAAAGGTAATTTTGGAACTGTGCTGTAAATAGTGATTCTTGTAAATAAATTGTGCTTTATATTGTTTTGCATCGTGTTTTCATCGGATACTCTCAAATCCACGAACCCGTATAACGCAACAACACTATATATTAATTACTACTGCAACTTTACGTATGTTTTAAAGTTAATTCAAATGTTTCTGGTTTTTGCTTTATAATTTTGATTTTTTACCTGTTGTTTTAATTTTTTTTATTTTGTTTTCATTATATATTCTTCTATCTATCTATCGATATGTATAATTATTATTTATACATGTATTTAAATGTCCTCAATATGAAAGATGAAGATGAACGATCCACTCTAAGAAATAAAATGTAATCTAACAGTTTCGTGTCCCTTAATTTCTGAGGTTCAGTTAATGGCTTTCTTAGAATTTATTAATTTATTTTCGAGATTAATTAATGGTAAGTTCTATTTTATCAGTTATGAAAAGCAGAACCACTACTGAATATGATGTAATAATATTAACACACCTGAAAGTTGAATTATTTACTACTTTGAGGTAAATGGGCTATATGAAAAATTAATTAATACAGCTTAGAAACTATGCAACACATGGTTGATAACGAAGTTAGGGTTCCTTAAATTTCCGGATGGGAAACTTAATTACGTATTTCATCAGACAATTACGCAAGAATTTCCGAAGAAAACTTTCTGTAGCGATTGATTACTTTTGAGATATTTAATGCACAGTGACCACATGTTCTGGATTATGTGGAAAAATACCGGATATCAACTTAAGGATAGTCAACTTAAGGATGGTCAACTTAAGTCTACGGTCAACTTAAGGATAGTCAACTTAAGGATGGAGATACTTCTAAAAAATCAAAATGGTATGAGTCGAGCAATCAAATAATCTGTCGCCCTATATGTATATAAATTTCTACTGTACTCAAGATGTTTGCAAGAATAATGATTCGTCAGTGAATCTTTATGTTTCTGTTCCAATTGCATTTTATTCTTGAAAAATTAAAAACGCAATTTAGTCAGCTGTAGAATTTTAATTTTTTGTTTGCATCATTTTGCATAATTGCATAGTATTTCTTAATACAGTTCTAGATTTTCTTTGAAGGAAATACGAGAATAATTTTTTGTTGTCATTTTTGCGGGCTTTGAAATGAAAATGTCACTAAAAATGCCATAGTTTTTTTTTACCGTCCCATACTATAATTAAAGTAGTTTTTTGTATTATCTATGGGAATAGATATATTTTCCCAGGGTTACTGCGTAGAGTTTCTCTTAGTTTCAATTATTCAAATTTTTGTTATCTTTTCTGAACTCCTCAATTTTCATTAGCATTTCCTCCCCAGGATGCAAATTTAAAGTTGAGTGAAGTGATCATTTAAACGGGTGAATCTTGGAATTTATTCAGAGCGTATTTTCGATAGCCAGGAGTCTGTCCTTGCTGTTACACGGAGTTGATGATACGCCTCTTTGGCAATTTAAATAATTTTCACGCCGGGGAGGTTGTAGAGTCAACCTAGTTAGCCTTAACTTAAAGGGCTAGTCCAGGACAGCTCTTTAGCCTTGAATTGATTCTGTAACGATTTTTAAGTTCCACCGCAGCTTTTCGATGTTGAAGTACGTGCCTTTCTGTTCATAGTTGATAAAAATGAAGGGTTATTTTTACTCGTCTTCTGTGTTGTTATTATTTACGTCTGTGCGAGAAGTCGTCAGCTTCCTTAATAGGATTTCGTGGATTTTATGTGGCCAAAGAAAGTACGATGCTAGAACTGTATCAACACATTTTCTGGCTAGGCGGGAAAACAGCAAAGAGTTTTCAGCTCAATGTAATGTTATTGTTTTCAACTTTGAGAAAACATGTTAGTAAATTATCAGTACTATTTCAAGGTGGTTACATTTTTTTCACGAGGATGCATATTATTTTGGATTTAATGCGTATTGGTAAAATTTCCAAAACTTGGTCACAGTAGATATATCGTTTGTTAAACTGAATATCACAAAACATTTCACGAACATTTGTTTTAGAAGAAAGATGTCTTCGTGGAGGACTTCCTACAGGTAAATGATACATACATGTCCTGCTATACAAGGGAGAGGCGAAAATGAAATTCCCTAAGGAATCATGTCATTAGCTAGGAAATTACAGGCAAAAACATCGCGGCAAACAGATTACTGACGAAAATTTTGAAGCGGAAACATGGGAAGAAAATAATATCTGTATCAAACATAATGGCAGAAAAGAAAGCAAGAAGAAAATATCGCAGTTCTGAAGCAACATAGTAAAAAATAAGGCATCTACTTATTTTTGCATAATGAACTCATTACAGACATGTGTTTTCTCAGTGAAAAAATTTTGAGTGAATTTTCGGGCAATGATTCGTGAGTACATGAAAAAATAAGTAATATTTTAACTCTATATGTCATATTTGTCATACTACTAATAAAAATTTATTGAAAAAGGGAGATGACTTATGAATTGAAAATCTGGAAATAAGTAAAAATCAATGCTACATGTAGCACTTAATACAATTTTAAATTCATGTAACTTACACTTTCTAGTCGCCTTTGTTAAATTTTTTTATAAAAATCTAATAATACATCTTTATAAAAATGGTTAATTAAATAATGAGCTTTAGTAGTTAGTAATCTAAATTAAAGAGTTATATTAAAGGTATGTAATTGTAGAATGTGGTGAAGCGGTTTTTTTTCTTCACAATGTGGTGAAGCAATTTTTTTTTCCAAAATTTGTTTTAGATTTTTGAAATTTAGTATTAAAAATTTTTTTTGCACGTATCTTTGTTTAACGAATAAACTTAAAAGCTCAGAAATTTAAAGTTTTAACCACCATACAGAGTGGGAAAATTTATTTTAAACGAAGCCTCTATGAAATTTTTAACGTAATTTCTGATTTTTTTTGTCAAACTTTCGATAATTGCATAATTTTTTCAACTATATGAGGTTTGTGATTCTCAAATTTCAACATATAATAATTTATCCGTTAAAAAACTTTGAAATTTTCATAGATTATAAAACAAAATCATTGCCATCATTTTTTTTCTCCCTTGTACGAAGTAAAGGAAGTATTACAATCGCGAAAAATTCCGGGTATCATATTTCGACGAAAATATCCATTTTTACCGCTATATAATGCAATTTAACAATGATTTTGCGTGACATCTGTACGTAAGGACAGAATAAAGGACTCTTTTTCCACAAACGAATTATGAAACTGATTTAAAATGAATTCAGAAGAGATTTTGTTTCGCGGCGCCTGTACGTACGTGCGTGCGGATGTATGTATGTACGTATCTCGCCTTACATCGAAGAAGAAGTAGCCTTACATTGTTGAAATTTTGTATATAAGACTGCTATAACATGTAGTTGTGCACCTCCCTTTATGGTTGCAATCGGCTGCACCAAAAGAATATACGGTATATATAT
>KK114214.1:65408-75707 GCA_000611955.2 Stegodyphus mimosarum | reverse complement strand
CAATATGTTACTCGGCTCCGTGAGCTCAGTTTTTTTTATTCTTATATGTTGGTAAATTGCCCATTTTTGCTTTAAAATGATTGAATAACGTTGTTTTTATCTTCCGGTTAAGGTTTTTATGCCTTTAATTAATCTGCATTCAATAGTTGTAGAATTATCAATAATTTAAAAGTTGTTTAGATGCTACTAAGCCTAATTTTTATTTATCATAGCAGCCATACTTGTTTACATTTGAAACTTAGCAGAATAGGGAATTTAGTTTCTGCAACTTCAGTGTCTTTTCACCGAGTGTCACTAAAATTAAACTTTCCGTTTTGTTAACCGAAAACTCTGCAATGTTGCCTGCTGGCCGAACTGCTTGTTTTTGCGTAGAAACTCCAAATTTTAATTGTAAACTGTAGAATAAAAATGACGACTTCCATCTACAGGACAAATATTTATTTATGCTATGAAGACGTAGAAACATAAGTAAGATACATGAATTACATAGTACTTAGCGCTTCTCGCGTGCATCCGATACTCACCACAGACTTTGGCTAACTCTTTCTGGAAAAAAAATATTACGCAGCAGAGAGCTTGCTTATTATGCGCATGCGCCAGGGGAATCAACGGCGGGTGCCAACATAAACACTTTGTTTTATTGTTTTATTTGTATTTGGTGTTTTATTTTCTTTCTATATTTTTCAGTTTTTAATGAAGATATTTTAAGGTTTTATGTATTTTTTCCTTGTCGGGAACTGAGAACAGAATAGATTGAATGAGAAATATATCTCTAAAGAAATTCGAGGAAATAAATGTTTCGTATTTGCAGCAAATATTGTCGCCAGTCTATCTCGGACAAAGGAGAATTTTTACGCATTAGGTACGAGCATGCGCATTAGGTAAGTAACGCTGAATAATCTGTGAAAAACTCTTTATTTTTTTATTTGTTTGATTTCTTTTATACATCGTTTTAGATTATAGAATATTTGAATAGAACATGTGGCAACGATTAGATAATTCTTCAGATGATATCATTTTTGTGCATTCTGAGTTGTAAAATGAATGAGGTGTAACGCTGTTAAATGAACCTAGCGCCAGAGTGTCGCTATGGCAAATAAATATAGGGAAATTTAAAAAGTGCAGTTATTCTGTAGTGGTTTTTGCGCTATCGACGAAGTAGATTTAATTCAATTCAATAAGTTTAAATGAAAATCAGGAAAAAATGAGTATAATTTAATATTCCGTAGAAAGAAGTTATGTGGTGTATACTGCAGATTTTTATATGAGTGAAAGAAAGCTATTAATTGGGCGAATTTCTACACTTTTTAATAAAGTAGCCCGCCACTAGCTGTCAGGTAAAAACACACATATGCGGTCAAGTAAAAACACATGTTATATATATGAAGGGGGCGCAGCCCACTCAGCTGGCGGGTTGCCCGCTAGTAAAGTATGCTATAATGTGAAACAGAAGAGGTATCCGTTCTTCAGTTTCATGCCAATGATTTCATCACGTGAAACTATTTTTCTTACTTCCACATAGATTTCTTAAACAACGGAAATGATTAGTGTTTAAAATTATTTTTTGCAATTATATGTACAGAGTCATTTCCTTTTTTTTTATTTCATAAATTTATATACATTTTTTTCAGTATTTCATTTCAAAAATATCACATTTTTAAAATGAAATACCGAAATGGCTGGAATGGCATTTCAGTATTTCTGAATAGTACAAATACTGAAAAAAATTCTAATACACAAAAATGTATCTGTTGTAAAAATTTGAAATTTTCAAAAGTGTAACATAAATTCTTCATCCTCTTTTAAAAGAAGAATGATTTAAAAATACAAATAGGCAAATTTGTAGATTTTTTTTAAACTAGCCACATTTTTACAATCTTTTATTTAAGTTCCTTGTGGCGTCTCTCACTACGCTTAAAATTTTGCCATCTGTTTTTAAACTTTGCTCTGGTTAGCTATGAAGCTCAAATTTTGCATACATATTCTTTGTAGATGGCAAAACAATGTGGGGAAGCGACATTTTCAAACTTTGATTAAAATCATTTTTGATTTAATGTCGAAACAGTTTTTTATACATATATTCCTTTAAAAAACGAATTGAAACTCTCAGAACTTAACCGTTTGCGCTATCGGATACAGCCGAAAAAATGTTTTAAACGCATTTTGATAAGATTTTAAACATAATTTCTAATTTTTTTTGTAAAATTACTTTATTTATTTTTTTTTTTTTTTGAAGTAACAGAATTTCTGCAAGTAAAAGTGTTCATGCTTTGTTAAAAGCCAATTTTTAATTGAATAATTTAATTTATAGCATGTAATTCCGACTAAAAATTAAAAAAAAAAAGTTAAATAAAATAAAACATGAAATGAATACAAGTTTTTACGAAATAAGGTTTTATTTAAAACTCATAAAATAATTAATAAACGTGTAGTCATTAGGGTTTTTTTTATGCTGGATAAGTGAAAAACAAGCAACACCCTCGCCGGGACTCGAACATGGACCTCTCAAATACGCGATGAGTATGATAACTGTTACACCACAAAGGCACGCTAGAAGGAGGCAGAAAATACCTTATATACTTCCCCTTTTAAAGGGCGACTGGGAATTTGGGGACCCAGTGGCAAAATCCTGGTGGTGAAGAATCATCATCCACCACCTTTTAGTTCGGGCGCCGCTGTAGAGTTATTTAGAATTAGTATAAAAAACTGAAGAAATGAGCAATGCCCTCGCCGGACTCGAATCTGGACTTCACGAATAAGCGCCGAGTGTGCTAACCGTTACACCACGAAAGTATGCTAGAAGGAGGGAGAAAATATCTTATAAAATGAAAGAAGAAAAATAAAATATATCTTTCTGTTAGCACTTGATGATGCAACACTCTGTCATTTAACATTAAATGTGCATTTCTAGAATAGAGTTAAATGAAGCAGGTCGAAATATTATATCGTTTTAAAATATCATAAATAAAATTGGAAACACATCAGTAATGATAAACAAAAATTACTTTAATTTTCTTTAATATATCATACTATTTTGCACAATTTAGGTACCTATGGAAGAAAAAGAAAATATTATAAAAATGAAAAAACAAAAATTTTTAAAGCAAATTTTTTTTCTTCCTTATTTTTCTCATCTATTAATAGCATTTTAAACAAGAATTGGTAATTAAAACTTTTCTGCTAAAATATCTTAACCTTTCGGAGGTTGAGAAATTAAGCAATTCTTTCTTCCCCAAACAAGTGATATCGGTCAGTCGTAAATTTGTAATACTTGCTGGTTCATTTGTGTCCACTGAAGTGCGTAGTGACCATCAAAGGGTTAATGGAATACGTTTCTTCACTGGTATATAGTACTTGAAGGTTTAATTTTGTATTCATATTAACTTTAGCTTGGGTATTCTGTCAGAAGATAACGTTAATGTTAATGATTAATAAACTGCGAGTCCTTTTTTTAGATCAACACTAAGAATCGGGCTCTTAAAGCATCGATATATAGAATTCTGTGAACTAAACTATATATAGAGAACTATTATTTAGATTATGCATGATTTATGTGGCAAGGATTTTCCTTTAAGGAATGCAGTATATGTTGAATTTTTTGAATTCATCCACAGTGATAAAATGGAAGACATTTCTTTTAGTAAAGTGACTGGAGATACTGAAACTCATCATCAGATTAAAATCTCTGATGATTGTTCTTATAAGAATGAAGTTATACCATAAGAGACATTGATTAGTTTTAATAATGAATTTATCTAACACTAAAAGGAATCACTATCTATTTGTACATCAGGATAATGATACTAATAGAAATTAATATTCTTTGCCCATCAAAGATAAGGATGAATAATAAGCATCTTCGAGGACAAATAATCCTGACAGATGCTGAAGGCAATTATCTGAAGCCTTACTACTAATATTCAACCACCACTGCAAATCCCTCATAATATAAATAATTTATTTATGTCTTTAGTAATCTTCTTTAAAGCAGTGCCTGACATTTGTTTATTACATAGAAACTTAAATTCTACTTTAAGCTGAAAAACGTGAAAATAATAGAAATATGTAAATAAACTATTTTCGAATATTCTCTTAATAGCTCTAAAATACATTTTCGCACTACTTTCTCTCCTGACAACCCTACCGTATTTTCCAGCCTTGGGCTGTTCACACTAAAAGTAATCATTCGCCCTTTTGATCGGAAGCCGCACACAATAGAATAATAAATGGCGGGAAAAAATTTGATGGAGTCAAGAGTCCCCGCCATTATTTGTCGAAACTAAATCGAATACAGTGTGGACCCTTTTCTATACGAAGCCCCAGGGGTCGAATCCTCCTACAAATGTTTCTCGAATGCTCGACGAACTTTTATATACTAGGTTCGTCAGACGGTATTTTAGGTGTTTTAAAAGTCCAAGAATAAATTTACAACACGCTTTTCTGGAAACAATTTCCGCTCCGTTTTTTAAAGATAGAGTTTTGGGTGGCAGAAACATCTGTTTTTGAATATAAAGATTTTCATGAAACTATATTTTTTTTTACCGGTTCAGGCCTTTTTTATTCATATCCAAATGTAAATTGAAGTCAAACATTTTTATTCATTGCCTAAAATATCGAATTTTTCTATGTTTATTTCTACTTTATCTCACAGAACCATTGTCATCTGTTGAAATATAAGAACAAATAAATAGAAAGGGTCGAATATACACTGCACATATGAAAATAGACTAGTATAATTATACAAAATTTCAAATACACAATCAGCATAATGAAGACTGAGTCATCGTGTTGCTTTAAAATTAAACTAATCAGAATAGGATTAATGTAGTTAATTGATTTCCGCAAGTGATTAAATAACGAATAAGTATCGTATAGAGCCAAATGCTTTATTTTCTTTTAAAATGGCTTTCTGGAAAGCGTACGAGTCTTGTGAGCGAAAAAACTTAAAAACAATATTAAGATAATTTTCTATTATGCCTTTTTATGTGAAAAGTAAATGTGTAACGAATGAATATGGTCAGCAATGCCCTCTACAGACGATTTAGTGAAAATAATCAGTTCGACGCGAGCTGCAGACCTGAACTGTCATATTGTTTGAATTCACTCCCTAAACTTAAAATAATTAATGTAATGTATCATAAAATAATTAATGTAATTACATGTTCTGTTTATCCTTTTTTGTATGATAATGTTAGGTTGTAGGGATATATATTTCTTTTAAATAACCAATTTCATTTAATTTGAAATTACTTTTCTATAAGTCTTCGTTTATCCTAATTGTCAATGCCAGAATATTTAAATTTCAAAGCGCGCGTGAAGTAATGCAAATTTGAAGAGAAAATGTTTAAAGAAGAGAAAGTTAGAGAGTGTGGGCGAACTCTGTGCTTTTTGTAGCGTGAGCTTCTGCTTAGCATTTATTGCTGGTTAAATGTGGCGTAACAGATATTACTTTGCTGCCACTAGGTTTTTCAACGCTCTATTAGGA
The DNA here is from genome assembly GCA_000611955.2 of Stegodyphus mimosarum. Taxonomy (NCBI): domain Eukaryota; kingdom Metazoa; phylum Arthropoda; class Arachnida; order Araneae; family Eresidae; genus Stegodyphus; species Stegodyphus mimosarum. The sequence goes on along the minus strand of KK114214.1, from coordinate 70,222 downwards.
AACAGGATAGTCTGAGCCCTGTAGCGTAATTCTACTACTTGTTAATATCTTCAAATTTTAACAACAATGTTTGGTTATAACAAGATTAACAGATAATAGCAAGACAATAACAAGGTTAGTTTAAGTCAGATTAACTGATTTAAGCAAAGCGCGCGAGGCATTTGTCACCACAGTCAGAAGGAATGAGTTCTTTCGTAGAGGATATTTCGTGAAGTAGAGAAAAAAGGGCGAAGAGGAGAAAATGGAATATCATTCACCTCTGAAAGTTCATGTGTTCTATGAGAAGCTAATTTAATCAGTAATGGGGCTGGCAACTGAGCTGGCTTTTGTTCTTGACGGTGATGATGTTACTGACATCGGCAAGGAGCTGAATCAACTTCGCGGGAGCTGTTCGGTTCAACAGTCAGCCAGTCAGGGAAGATAGTCTGAGCTGGGTGTTAGAAGTCAGAAGAAGGAATCACCTGTGTGTAGGAGCCAGTCAGGAGCCGAATGTTACTCTTTAGAATACAGCAGGAGAATTACCACGAAAATTAGGTGCGGAAGCTATGCAAGCAAGAAATTTTACTTGTATAGTTGAAATTAGAACATGTTGTAATTTCTAAATTGGTGGACTGCAAAGATCGGAAAAATGTTTTTTCCCTGCAGAATCCCATACTTAGTGGACTAGCGAAAGTAATACTTAATGGACTTTGTGGACAAGCGAAAGTACTTTAAGCTGTCTTAAGCTCTCACTGATTCAATATTTAAGCCTCTGGTGGTGGTTGAAATTTGTAACAAACCAGCATGTCTCAGTGATTACGTCATGTCTGACTGCAGATACATAAATTCTTCTAAATGATAATCTAGAGAATTTCGGTAGTAATTGATGGAATCTGATGATGGAAATTGAAATTCTTCTTTTAATTTCATTAATTGTGTAATTTAGTAAAAGTAAGTATTCCTTGAGAAGGTACTGTTGATTGAGATTCCTAAATACTTTGTTGACCTGACAAATGGAACAGACATTCCGCATAGAATCAGTCTGTTGGGGCTATGTACCTTCGGCTATGTTTTCTGTTTTTAGCAAAATCTGCGGTTTTGCAGAGTGGATTTGGGTTTACCAAGCACAGTACCATTCTTCAGTAGCTGGAGTCTTAGTCTATACGTGCTTGATGATGTGCGTAGATTTCGTGATTTCATTAAGACTGCAGCGTCGGCGTAGTATTTAAAGCCAGCATTGTGATTCTGGGTAACTTAGCGAAATAATTCATATAAGTGAGATAGCACATGGGTCCCAGGATCGATCTTTTTAGAACACCAACCCTGATAGTATGAGTATTGCAGTTAATCCCCGTTTATAAAGAAGATGCTGTTTCAGGAAGGAGAGATGAGAAAACGGGTGATTTCCATAAAAAAAACCCACATTAATGATCTTGTAAATGAGACCCTCATGCCAGACTCTGTTAAAAGATTTGTCACATCAAGTACGACAATCTTGATGCTGAGCCTTTTTATGGATGGCTGGGTCGATAAATTCTCCTTAACGGCTTGGTGGATGAGAAATATTTCCCCAAACTGAACAGATCTTCTGCTAGACATATTATGTTATCTTGTATAGGATTGATGATGAATCTCTCTAATAATTTCCAAAGTAGGTGGATAGGTCTGTAACTAGGGAGAAGTTCAGGAGATTTCAAAGCCTTCTGTATCATTAATATTGTTCCATGTTTCCATTTACACTGAAAATAGAATTGCCTTAAAAACTGTTTGAGAATATTGTAGATACGTGCCATAACTCTAAAAGTTTTTGAAAAAAAAATTAATATTCTTTTTGTCACATGATCATTTCCTACAGCTTTCATGGTGAATGTAAACTTTATGATATTTTTATTTTCTGTAGGCGAAGCGAATGAAATAATGTATTTTGGAGGTAATGACGCTGATTTGACCGGATATTAACAGAGCTCAGAATGTAATTTTTAGCTTGTTAATTGACTGAAAAGATGATTTTTTGAAACTGAATTAGCATGTGCTCCTCAAAAACAGCTGGTTTTTCTTGGTTGATGAAGGAATAGTGGTTCTCTTACATAACTGGCTGAGAACAGCTTTTGTCACTCTTGATGTTTTCATGGTAGGACTAGAAACTATCACCCTTTAAATTAAAATTGTCGACTTAAAATCAAAAATGTCTTATCTTCTGTTTATCACAATGGGTCTGTATGTAGCTTCCTATGGAATATATAAGAAAAACATTACTATTAAACGCATAGTTGAAATTGTAAAACAGTTTTCATTTGTTTTCTGACAACCTTAGTCCCCATGCTTCGATCTGAGAACACATATACAGTGAACACAGAGGAATATTTTGGAAGTTTGCAAGGTTTACACATATTTTGGCTCTGCCCTTTTTGGTTGCTGGTGCTGCTAATCTTTTTGATTATCCGTGCTGATAAGATAAGAGACTGATGGAGTGTGCGTCTTACGGTCTCTAAGACGAACACATTTGCAAGTGTTGAAATTCACGATATGAATCCTGTAACATGAACTAGCATGCATTTCAGTGGATTAAACTATGCCCACACCTGCTCAAATTTTCTGCACTAGGATGCAACTACAATTGGGGCGACTTCCATAGGCTTTGAAGTGCAGTGGATTTTAGAAAAATATTAGTAACCTAGAATCTTGGTATTGATAATCTGACCTAGAATGCAAATATGTACAATACTTCACGTTAAATCTTCTGCAACACATATGAAAATGTTCTTAGTTAATAAAAGCTTAATTCAGATATCCAGATGAAATACGTCAAATGTAAGAAATTTAAGAATATATAGTATATGGGTGTAAATCTTCTTTTACATGAGTAATCATTCCACCTATTTTGCCGTTCAGTTACATCTAGCTCGTGATACTTCATTTTCGGTGTTATAATCGGATATTTCATAGCAAAATCAATAGTGAGAAAGTAAATTTCATTGTGTTAACTAATTTACAGCGATACTATCTTATTATTATGTTTTAAATGATATACACACATTGGCATTACAGTGTTAAGTTTTAAATTATCATTGAGAAAAAACTAGAGGTAGATCGAATTCTGAATTTCCTGGAATAGGAATCATAAAACATTTCAAACTTCCGTAATCCTTCGAGAAAATGAAATAAGAAAAAATTGAGAAAATGTAAAATTTTTGAATAAAACAAAATTTAATATCTGTGTTTGATGAAAACCAATTTTAAGAACAAAGCTTTTAATTTTTCGTGTATAGTTAGTGAAATGATTGATTTATTTAAATTATACAAATTTCGATGTATTTTCTCAACTTGACAAACTTGTTTGTATTTATTTATTACGCAATCCGCCAGAACTCGAATCCCGCACCGCACTATTAGTGTTCAGTGGCTTTTACCGCTCGACCGCTGGTGGGGCGAACTAATTTAAATAACAGCTCAAATTTCATTCAGTACTTAAAAATTCGGCAACCATCCCGAATAGTCCACGTTACAAACAAGGCATGCGCGAATCAACTTCTATGTGCCCTGTTAATAATTACTAGAAACATCCGAGACATAATAGCAAATAATTATCTGTGTCCAGTATTAGAGAGATAATTCGAACGTTTTTTAAAAGCACTGCGCACTGACTGCAGAAAAATTGTGATAGATTTCGAAACTCAAATTTCAAAATTTAGAAAATATGAGACATTAAAATAGATTTCAAATTTTAATTTCGGACTTAAGCATTCTGATAGCGAAACAGCTGAGGGATCTGATAGTAGAAAGCGGTCAACTGAAACCTTTAGTTTTCTAATGAAAATGGCCATAAATGTGCCTAATTTTCTATTTTATTACATTTTTCTTCTATTTTTATAATGTTTTCTTTTATTTTTAAGAGGTACATTGGGTTTTCTGGCATTCTATCCACTTAAAAGATCGTTACGAAATCTGGAATTATTTTTGGTAAATGCAGCGATCTCAAAATAATTTCGATGCTCCTAAGACAGCAAATTTGCTTGTTTCATCTGTGAATGATATATCAGAGACAAAAAAATTCTTGGATATAGAAAGATTAGGCAAAAAAGGCTTCATTAGAACATAGAACCAAGAACGTGCTCCGAAAAGCTCTCATAGATCCGACAAGTTAGGCTTATGAAATATTTTGTCAAAACCTTATCAAAAGAAAGTCAGTGTTCTAAATATAATTGTGACAAACTTCGAGACTTAACAACCGCCAAACTAAAAGAGGGTGTCATTGCTGGCATTAGAAAGCTTCTCAAAATTGGTAATATTGAGAAACAAACAAGTTGCGAAAAAAGAAACTTGGGAACCCTTTTAAGACGTAGTAATAAACTTTCTGAGCAATAAGAAAGATCTGAACTTTAAATCAATCGTTGAGAGCTTGATTCAGAAGTACAAATACTCAGGCTGTTCTATAAGCTTAAACTTTCACTTTTTAAGTTCATATTTTGGTTATTTTTCTGAAAAATCTGGGTTCCGTTAGCTTCATCAAGATATCGAAATAATGGAGAGGAGGTATCAAGGAAAAAGTGTTGGCTGAGTATTGCTGTGCTGAATGAAATGAACTGAGATGAACCCCATTAAAAACATAAAAGGAAAAGAGCGAAGCAGAACATAAGCCGTCCACGAAAACTTTGACACATGAAATGAAATTATGAATTATAGGTATAGTGTCTTAAAAAATAATAAAATAATAATAATAATAATAATAATAATAGTAATAATAATAAAAATTATTAAATTATAATAAAATTAAAATTATATTAATAAAAAATTATATTTAATTTAATTATATTTAATTTATTATATTTAATTTA
>KK114214.1:27527-65389 GCA_000611955.2 Stegodyphus mimosarum | reverse complement strand
AAAATAATTAATAAAAATTATAATAAAATAATTAATAAAAAAGTAAGAAAAAGAGTAAATTCTAAGAAAAAACATTTTAAAGCAATTTTAAAATCTTAATTTCGCAATTTTTCGGCTTTCTACAAATTTTGAAATTTGCGATTTCCAAAGTACATCGACGTGAAAAAAATGAACGCCAGTTCAGAAATCAGCATGAAAAATACAGAGGAATCAATTAACGAAAGCTTAAAACATAACATAAGCTTCTGTAACATAAAAGTATGAAATTCTTGCCATCTAACATTAGATTTTCTTTCCTTTCGAAAACTGTTTCACTGCTTTCAAACTGGTTAAGCATTAAATTACGTCTTTAGGAAAAGCTAGTTACGGCGCTTGAACTTTTCAGCGTCATGCTTTATGTCATGAAGTTACGAATCACTTACTTTAAGGGATCTTTTTGTAATATTGAGCAACAAATTTTAACATATAACTTGTATTCTTGGTGATTAATATAATTGTTGCTGCTTAAAATGAAAATGACAAGGTAATTAAAAGATTAATTGGAGTTTTTAAAATAACTGAAAATTAAGCCAGTCTAAACTTCCTTTTTGAGTTAAATTTCGTCTGCATATTGAGCCAAAGTTGTTGCTAAATTATTATCAAAGAACCTGCCAAATAAATGTCAGTTTAAAGCTGGTTCCGCGAATACTTCCGGATTGAATTAATATTTTACTATACTGAAAATACATTTTATCGTTAAATTAAAATAGAAAAAAGAAAAAAAATTAATTAAAAAAGGAAAAAACTGAAAAGATTCCAGTTTTCATTACGCCCAAAATATTCATTATGTCCAAACGGTTCAGATTTTACATTAGGCCCAAAGGGACTTTTTTTAACGTTTTATGTGTTACCTTCATTTATTAAATATTAGATTCTTTGCACTTAAATCATAAAACTCAATTCACCAGCAATATCGCAAAATAATTTTAAAATGAGCATATCTTCAGAATTTCCGAAGCGCAGTCTCGCAGGCTGGAGATAAAAGCTTTTTTTTGGGGGGGGGTACCTGTTGTCATTGCTTGTTTTGAAATCGTTGATAAAACAAACTCCGAATTCGGGCTTCCAGATGCCCATATTCGTTGGAAGATTACGTTATTCAAAATCTGATGGCTCTAAGTACCGTTGTTTTATCACAGTGCGAGAAAATACATACATTTATGTAGATTCTTCATTATTTAATTTCTTTAAATATAACACAGGACAATAATATTTGCTGGCAACAATTTGAAAGTGATACGCCGTTTATAGTGATTCAATGCAAAATGCCAAAACGAAATTAATAGCTCTTCTAGGCTAATGCTCTTTGGGCTAAAAAAGAAGATATATGCATAATACAGGTGAATTAGAGGATAAATTATGATAAAACTAACACTTTTTAATCTAGACAAAGACTTAGCATTCCGTAAGTATTATATCAGTCAATGATAAACTGAAATGTCATAGATATTCAAAATAAATTTTTCAGTCATATTGTGCTTGCGTACGAAAATCGAATTAGCTGATTTTTATTTCGAGCGCTATTTGACTTGTTCACAGCAACTTAATCTGCTTCTCTACTGTTAGAATCACAGAATAAGACATTTTTCTAGTCTTCAAACCGAATAACCTTCTTCTAGAAGAATACACTTTGCGCTGTGGAACTTTGCACCCTTAAAGCTGTTTATACAAATTGTTGGGGCAAGCGTGAAAACGGTGTCAGTTAAATTATTATTCGCTTTTCTGCTCCCATAAGAGGGAAAGATAGTAAGTAGCATAGGGCCGAAACTTTGCCCTTCGAACCCCTTAGCTCCAGTTTCTTCATCCTTTTATGAAAAAATTCTATTTTAATTTTTTAATTTAAAGGTGTCTTCAGACATTCTTACGATATTATTTTAACTCTGTTGCATCAAAGTGTCTATCGGTTTAAATACGTAAAGTTCGATTCAAAGTGCCGACAGTGTCTTAGCAGATTTACATCTAGGAATTGGATTGTTCGATATAATTCCGGTAAAAGAAACTTAGTAGTCGTTTTCTTAGGAAAACTGGTACATATTTATGTACACATGACGGGTAGTTGCTTTTCTGGAGCAAAAGTTTAAAGGTTGTATGAGCCACATTCACATGTCAAAAAGTGAGAAAATACTTTGAATCCAACCCGTTCCACTAGAGGAAATGCAACAAGAAATAAATAGACAATATTTCTTAGAAAGCATTCTGTTACGAGTGCGCTATGTAGCGAGGATTTAATTATTTTACTAAATATTTGAACCAGATTTTTAACGTTAGTTTATTATGTTACCTTTTGACACGGAGTTAATCATGAGTGGTCCAGAAATTATTCAGTGAAAATGATTATATTATAATGCCGAAATATATTAATTTAGTTATAAAGTTGTTTGAAACGAGAAATTTTAGTTAATAAAATAATTTAAAAGTAAACTTTCTTGAAAGTATAATACGTATATGCATAAACACATTTTGCCTATCACTTTTGAAGGAAGGTATTTATTTATTTATTTTCAAAACTTAAGTCACTTCTATATTAAACTTTAATTCCATATAATTTTCACAAAAATATGTACATTTGTTAAGGCAAAATGGGCATAAACGTTTGAATAAAGCAGTATTACTGTTTTAATTTCAGAAAGTTCTTTCAATCTTCGAGGACCTTAAAGTACGTTAATCCATTATGCCATTACATAGCATTGTATTTTGTAGGTGAAAAATATGAAGGAATGAGCAAAGCACCTGACTACATAAATGCGAAAGTATATTATTATATTAGTAACTCGGTGAAGAACTGAAAATACTGAAATGTCTTTGGAATTATATACAATCACTTTCTGGCTATGTTTACCAGTAGATTTAAACAAGAATACTAAGTTAAAATGAAATGTATACAAATGACTGAAAAATTGATCAAGCCATTTAGAGATTTGTTAGAATAAAGATTCGTAAAAAGAAAAGTTTGAAAAGTAATAAGAATAATATCATAATTAATTGCTGATCTTATTTCATTACTTGGGACTGAAATGTCTAATCCATAGTCTTTTAATTATTTAGTAACTTGAGATGAAAAATCTATGAGTGCAGCAATAGCGGAGAATTATAAGATTGAAATCTTAACTAAAGAAGTTACGGCACAGTCATTGAAATGTGGGCATTTAACTGAACTGCTATATTTAGATCTTTTAAGGCAAGATTTTACACACAAATTATGGCGCATTCATGATCTTTCTTAGTAACTTGTTTCGGAAAAGATACTTTAAGAACGATGACTAGGCTAGTAGGTGTAGGTGAATATTGGCCTTAGTAAAAAGACATATCAAATTCCTTTGCTTTAGAGGCTAAGTATTGATTTCCTATCAAGCAGGCTCTGTAAGGACAAGTAAGCTAGTGAGCGTATACTCAACGTACTTCTAGAAGGGAAGTTTGTCGTTTAAAATTTCTCTTAGGTATTTTGTTGAAGTAATTGCTGAAAGTTGAGTATTACTCTTGAAATTATCATTCAGTACTCCAGCATTTTTATTGTACTTACTTAAGATTATAATACTGCTTTTCAGTAGGTTAATTTTGATACGCCATCCTAAACAACACAAGGCATAGTACAGGCGTTGCGAATAGTTTGCTAAGTTGCAATGAGGTCATGGTAACTTCTACGAAAGCTTTACCTCACAGAAACAAGTAAAAGTAAATACGTCAAGTCATTAAAAAGTCTTGCGCAACACCTCGACCAAAAATTCAACTTTGCAGAGTATCTTCAGGATATAAAGATTTGGATTTAACTGGGGATTTAACCCTCGTATCACCAAGATCCTATACAAAACCTTCATCACAAACATCATCGCACATGGAGCTGCGATATCGGCCCTGCTGATGACAGAAAGACAAAAGAGATTGTTCACATCCGTACAGCGACAGTTTATGCTAAATGTCACGCGTAATTTTCGAGCCATTTCAAGCGCAACCCTGAAGGTATTGGCACTCATTTATGCCACTCCATTCTTCAAGCAGTCGATGAGGCTATTCACCCTTCAGTCCTTCAACTCAGGAAAAGCATCAACTTCAATTACTCCCTTCTCCATACAAAAGACATCCGGGCCGATCCCCATACCGAAATAAAACTCCAAAGAACATCGATCCAAGAAATAAAGGAATTGAAGTCTACATTGATCGATTCAAAAATCAAAGGGAAAGTCGGATATGAAATATTCTTTCCAATAATACAACATCTACAGGCTGAAATTAAATGAAAATTGGTACTTAAATAACTCCAACAGCATACATCAATCGGAAATCTTAGCAATAAAAGCTGTCATCAACATTTCTTCACTAAGCAACTTCAACAAAATGTCCATTAACTCAGACAGACACACAGCCATACTCTCCATACGAATCCAGGCAACCTTTTTGATCTGGCCCATTAAGTTAATAAATATCTAAAGATCTCAGTGCTGAAAGAACATGACTTGGAAGAAAGGGCATAGCGACAACTTTGGCAACGACACTGCCGACAATCTTTCAAAAGAAGCAGCTTTTTCTCAAGATGGCGAGTTCTTCGACATCAACTTTCGAAATCCCAACTAATTAAAAATTCTAAACAAACATCTCTGCCACTAGTGGCCAAAAAAGTAGAATAATGCCACAATATGCCGACGCACTCACCAATTCTTCCCCAAAATCAGCACAGAAATCAGAAGTTCCAAATTGTTCCTAACTTATTACCTCACCGACCATGGCCCATATCCGGATTATTTTCTTAAAAAGAACCTGTCTAATGGCGGCAATAGTGCTCAGGGAGTCAAAGAAGATGCAGACCATTACGTATTCTTCTAAGCCCACCAGCAGCCGAGTGGTAAAGTCGCGGAATTATGGTAGTTCGGTCTGGAGTTCGATTCTCGCGAACGGGCTGACTGCATGGAAGTTTTCGTGGTTTCGCTCATGTGTAAAGTGCACACTAGCCAGTTTTCCTCTCCTTAGGTATAGCCCTTGAGGTTTTGCAGTAATCTCATAAACCGAACCTATTCTTCTGCCTTCTTACAAGTGACCAGCACATCCCGAAACCCATCAATCTAGACCTTAACTTTAAAAGACTGTCCATCTTATTGCCACCTATATCCCAAAATCGTGAAAATACACAAAAAAGCGAAAACAGCAATGGCTATACCCTAATAATTGATTCCGAGAATATCTACAATTTCCATAATGCTTCAAAACACTGAATGTACTGAGCTGAGCCTACTCACTATGTATTTATAAACTAAGGACTTTGGACTGAAAGATCGGAGCTCAGTACAGTCTTACCTGTAACACCTGTTTATCTACTTGTATAAAAATGAAAAAATTCCATTGCGAAGATCTCCAAATTATCAACTCTATTGTATTTACTTAATCCATTATTGTAATGAGCATACTCAACAGTTTGCGTTATGTTAAGTAACTTTGCCTAATTTTATGCTATTATTCTCTTAAGTTTAAATGCAACAAATCCAATAAATAACTCCAGTGTATCTTCGGAGAAAAACATGCAGTCAATTCCAATTTTTCAAACTCTAACTGGTTAGCGTATTGGGACAATATTTGCTGTATTCTGTAGTGAAGTCTCTGGTGTCCCACGTACTTTTACCTGTTTATCGCACAGGAAAGACGCAAAATATTTGCCCATTGCAGTTTGACAATTTGTTGACCTGTAAGAGAATGAAATAAAATGAAACATCTCGAAATGACCGCTTTGAGATGTGATTGTTCTCTTTCTTTCACACATTATCAACACTATGTTTTGAATAAAAATGAACCAGTTCCGTCTTTTTAAGAATTTCAACGCTACATAAGATTGAATTCGTAATTTTTTATTAATTTATTTCATAAATATATCATTATAAAGAAGTAAATGTATCTAATAGAACAGGAGTATAAATGTAGAGCAAATGTGACAGCATTAAATTTACTTAATGCTTAAATATATGTACTATTATTAATCAATTTTAATTCGTTAATATTTAAAATGTTGTTTTTTATAAATCATAAAGCATAATATTTAAAAATTAATGCAATATAATGCATTTATGAACAATTGCTAAGTTTGGATAACAGTAGCAGGGATAGTAACCATAAAACGAAAGGCAGGAAAATGTGGAAATTATCATAAGGGCGACATATAGGAAGATGTGTTAAGCTTTTGCAATTTCTGGATTGCCAAATTTGTTCTTCACGTTATGCGCTGAAAGAGATAAAGGATTTGAAGATTGAAGAAGGACAAAAAATAATGTTTCTAGGGAGTCTGATGTCAGTCGCAATGTTGTTTCAAGGCTTTAGAAATAATTAAAAACAGAGGGAGTGTGTAGCAAAAGTTACGAGGGAGGTCGTGTTCGCTGTAATAGGTCTGCAGAAGATAGGTAGATAGTGCTATCGACATAAAGAGCCGGCGTAGCACAACTATTGAGGTAGGAAATCAGTTACTTGCTATACTGGCAAGCGAATCTTCCGAAAAACAGTAACCAGACGTTTTCGTCAAAGAGGACTATACGCTCGCCGTCCTGTTGTGTGCATCCAGATAACAACGTAACGCCCATTTGCGATGGTATCGCGAGCATTGCAATTGGACTTAATAAAAATGGGCTTGTGTACCATTCTTAGACGCGAATATGTTGAGCCTATTACCTGATCATAGATATCAACTGATCTGGTGTAAGAATGGTACTAAAATATCCAGGAACGAACCGATATCTGAGATGCAATATGCTCTCAGATATCGCTACGCACTTCGTTTGTTATGGGCTAGAACTATGATCAATGGCCTTACGCTCCTACATGCGGTTCCAGCTGGGATTATAACTGACCAACAATCCGTTAATGTTCTTCTGCTACCTGATATTCGCATGTTCCATAGTACTGTTGGTGAAAAATTTATTTTAATGGACGCCAACACAATATGTAATCGAACAGTCGCTGTCCAGGAGTGTCTAAGAGAGTGAGGGTATTCAGCGCCTCGTTTGCCCAGCACGTTCTTCAGATCTGAATCCCACTAGAAATGTTCGGGATGCTTTGGGAAGGAGTCTTGCTGGTCGACAACAAACCATTCAATGAACAAGGACATCCTCATCGTACGCTGACAGAGGAACTGGATAATTTACCTCAACAGCTGTTGAATGTTGCGCAAAGTATGACGCGACGAGTGGAATCTTACATCACCCTCCATGTTGATCATCTCCCGAAATGACATCTTATACCAGAATTCCTGAGGACGGTAATTGCATTTTTTTTTCGCTTTTACTTATTCAGCACAGTATGACCATTTTATCCCTTGGACACATTTCAAAGCCTTCTAGAATTCAGAACACAATATGCAATCTTTATTTATATTAATCTAGCATTATTTTATTTCATTTCGCGTCCAAATACACTTACTTTGCACAGCGCCATATAGCCGTTTGTGATCCTTTCTTAGCAATCGTCCGCCAGAGTGTAAAGTAACATTTTAAAGATTAAAAATTTTAACTATTGAAAAAGTCGTATTTCCTAAGCATGAACAAAATATGAATAATATATAGGTGTGAGTGTGTGCGTACGCTCGTTCTACTTTAATAATATATACGTTAATTTATTTCATTGTTAATATATATTTTGTCAAAAATGAAGATATACTGTTACATATCCTCTGTAGCTTGACAAATTTGTCTTGTTGAAGGACACTAGAGCTTTGCCTGTAGTGGAGAGCTTTTCGTGCAAACTTTCTGAAAAAAGCTTTAGTATTTGCTCGGAATTGTAAAAAAAATTGGAATAACGCAAATAATTATAAAATAATATCAAGTCTTAAAAAATGACATAGTATTACCATTTGAGAATACATAATATTAAATTTTCTCTTTTTTTTAAAGAAAAACCAAATTGCAGTCTTTTTAAAAAAAGGAACAAAAATAAATAATTAAATAGATAAATCTTTGCTGATAAAAATTTTTGTATTAATTATTTCATTGTTAGGATGAATAGTTTTCAGTTTCAGAATGAATCAGTTTTGTTAGTAATCTCTTATTACTATGCGTAAAGAACTTCTCCCTTAGAAAGATAATCATTGCAGAGTATTTCAATCCCTATCATGCCAATCTCTCATGCATGTCGGCTTTACAGTGTTATCTTAATCCAATGTAACACAGAAGTGTCGAAACTGTTAAACTGATACTGAAAAGAGTGGAAATTAAAGGTTCCATGTCTCCTGTGTAGCACCTGATAACATCTTAATTTTTCTCCTCGCTGCATTAGGTTAACATCTCTCAGTTTCAAGTGATCCATGTCGCTGTCATTCCAACTGTAAATCAGCTTGCCGTGATAACAAATAGCCATCTTTTTTTTTTTAATTATTTATTTAAGATTCATTGTGGTCAAAGATTATCTGAACTGATTGGTTTTTGAGAACACAATGATTGGAGATAATTATGAAGAATAAAAATACGTGTTTTATAAATTATGGTTATTGAGAGTAAAGCGGAGTAAGCTTCTGAAAATTTTAAGTTAAATGCTTCACGTATTTTATAAACACATTGGTTTTTCATCAGTTACAGTCATCTGTTTCCTGAAAGATAATAATCTCATTTTTATCAGATGCAAATTATTATTTGTGGATATTACAATTATAGCCTTTGGGGAAATATTTAATTATATAAAGCTTGCACAAATTTAAAATCGCTCTTGATCGGGAGTACAAATGTTTTGCTTTGCATTGAGCTTTATGAAATTTAGCGCATACTTCTACTTTGCATATGCAGATGTGTTTCAGATATCAATGTACAGGATATTCATGATGACCCGTATAACGAACCAAGTAACTGTATTTCTGCAGTCTGGTGCAAGTAAATTAGAGCGCAAATTGTTTGAAAACTATTTAAATATACTTTTGATATAATAAATAGAAAAATTATATCATGAGAGCAATTTAAGGTTTTATATCCATGAAAATCTTCTAAACTATAACCATTAGACTTGTCTCGTCGATATTAGGTTTGAGCCAACTTGCACGTTTTGTACTTGTATAGCCTTTTTTTAACCTACAATTACCTCAGTCTAATTTCAATTCTCTCACGCTTAAGTAATAAATGATGGCTGGTTGTGTAAGCACGAGCAGTGCTTTCTGTTAACTTTATCTGAGATAAATAGAAATTCATTTCAAAGTTTTTCATTTCAAGGCACCCTTTACAATATCTCTCATAATTTCCAAGATATACTGATAAGTCACTTTATCAGGACTGGTATTTGTTTTTTATCTGTTTGGCGAACATGACGTGTCCTGACAGGACAGTGATTTGATTGCAACTACGTCCTATGGAATGTAGCAAAGACGACAAGATGAGAAGGTTTAAAATTACCTTTTATTTTTTCCTCGTTTTCACAGTCGCTTCCGCACTTCTGGATACAAAGACCAACCACTTGTGGTCTGAACGTAAAAATATAAGACTACTAACTAAATAAAATTTAAATAAGAGCTAACTTTTAATATTTTACACAGATGACTAACACTGAGACTGGCCTTTTAAATTACTAGGTCTGTAGTACGCAAACTGCTGAAAACTACAATACGTCTTTAGCTTTCAAGAGGACTAAAACCTCTGGCCTTAAAGGACGACAGTTGCTGATGGCAAGCTCGAGTGAAGACTCGTGGCAAGATGGCTTACTCTCTATCCTTCTACTACGCTCTTGGCAAAAAACCACAACTTAAATACCTAAGCGTTAGCAAGTACAATTTGCATAAACATATTCACGAGTTAATTCTGGCCGGAAGTGGAAATCAAGAGATGACAGTAAAGTTTTAAAATAAAATAAACGTTAGTCAAACTTAAGATCCTTACAACATTACGTCTTAGTTTGACTTCACGTATTTTATGCTACATAAGTGTGTGAGACACTATAACTTATATATCTTTTTAAGTATACAAAGAATGCAAAAGTCTTACCAAATGATGCTCATATTTTATTTATATACGTAAAAGCCTTCATATACGTTGGTCTGAGGTTTAAGTTAATTTTCTTATTAAAAAAAATTAAGAAATGTAAGTTTCAACTTTACAAGTTCGACACCTTGGACGGCTTAATGCTAAACAGAGGCTTAGTGCTAATGACTCAAGGAATCAAAGCTCTCATTGTACTGTCACTTCTCTCTTTCCGTTTTCCTGTCAGAATACAAATTAGCAAATTATTATTACATCCAATAATTTTATTATTATAATTATTAGTATTTCTCTTTTTCTTTTCGTAGCCCATTTTCTTTTCTAATGTATTCAGGCACAAGTCCATCATACTATATAAATATCGAATACAGAGCTTTGATTATTTTATAAGCTCCTCGAAAATTGTCTAACAATGTAAATACACTGAATTCAGGTTTTAGTTACATACAGATACTAGTGCGTGGCATTATTAGAATACTATTTATTATGCACAATATATTTTCACTAAAAATTAGAATCTTTTTATATAACGCATTTAGGGAACAGCCAGTTATAATATTTTTCTTACGGGACAGAGAGATATAATTGATTCTGTATTCAGTCAAAAATAGAAGTTCTTTTTTCTATATTTTTGCTGTAATATTAGGACCTTATTAGGATTAGGACCTTATAGTCGGGTATTATAAAAATGAGGAGAAAGAGTTTAATTATGGGACTATACATAATGATTAGAATTTTTAAGTACTGAATAAACCACATAGGTAATTAAGGTTTGTTCCTGTTTGTAAACGCGGATTTTTTTTTCTCTCACATTCTCAAATGGAACTCATCTGATCTTTCAAAATAAGTTTCAAAACGTTTTTATAATTCTGATGCAACTGTTGAGTGTCCAAGCAAGTTAGCAATGCAATTTATGTTGCATTCTATGTTGATTTAAGCAATTTTTTTTGGACAGCTGAGAATCAAAAGCTTACATATTTGAAATATGATTTTATATATCAAAACGTTTGAAATGAATTTCTACATTTTATTTATTTCATTGAATAAAATAACTATGACTTAAAGAAGGAACGCCAATAAAGGGAGAACTCATTCTGAAATTCACTCAACATTCTAGAAGTTTCTATATTTTAACTCAAACATATCGTGACATTAAGTCTTCCATCATTTCATGATTAAAATAAATATAATTTCCGAATAACACTGTAGTTAAAGTCCTCAAATCAATCTTGAAATGGTCGTTAGATTTCTGAAAGATACTGCCTTAATCTAATTTTTGCAAGGCCATTATGAACTAGTTTAAAGAAAACATAGGCAATATTCAGAATTTAGTAAGATTTATAAAATTTTTCTTTTATAACTGTCAATGATATGTTCATTCAAAGTAAATCACAGTTTTAAAGATTCCTAAATTTATCTTAAGCATCTTTGTTGTTTCGTGCTTTTCATTAAATTTTTATTTCCTTTAGTCTAATTTGAATGATGAACTCTGTCAGGCAGAAAAGGAATGTGCTAACGATTAAAATGAACAATTAAATTTATTTAATAAAAATAATCCATCTATCCCTGATGTTACTCTTACAAAAAGTTATGTGGCTGGCGTGTTATAAAACATGATTTGCATGGCATAGTTTTTTTCTAGTTAAATAGTTAAACGAGTGATAAACATTTATACATAACTTGTGTAGATACTTTTAAATCTAATTACAACCTGTTCTTATGAGTGTTTTTATTACAACCTCTCATATTAAACTGTCATTTATTTACCTAGGCAAATGTCCTCTGCTACAAAACCTAAGTAATCAAAAATCTAGTGGGATGCACCTTGATTTTTCTTTTCTATCATCCTCGCTACGGAAGTATTTTCCTTGTGGAAAAATGCGATCACTTTGTGTCATTCCTTCCATTAGCTTCCGACTTCTGTGCTCTACGTTACCTTCCCCAAAAACTGTTATTTTCATCGGTTTATGTTTTCTTTACACATAGTTATTTGGAGCTAAATCTTTGTGAATTTCTTTTAGAATTGTATTGCTTTATGGAAGGGTTCTGTATTTCTGAAATAGAATTTCATGGGTTAAGCTTATGTTTTCTACGCATTTTAGTCCAAATTTCGATTCTTTTTTTGTAATTTAATAAATTAAAACTAATTATATTTAAAAGAATTAATTCAGATAAAGACTCAGTTTCCTTGCAAATATTAACCTAACAATGATGTTTTACTTCGGTTACATTTACGATAGGTTACACTAATCTTCGATTCATTCATTATTAAATAAATTTAAGAAATTTACCTATTTAACTATTTTGAAGTACAATAAAAATGATTTAAGGATATGTGAAGATAAATAAAAGTGCATTTTATAGCCATTTTTAAAAATCTTACTTTTTGCATTAATTCCATTTCCCACTTTTAAAGATTATAGTGTGCTTTTGTTCCTTTGATATTTTTAAAAATTAATTTAATGTGCAATTTATTTAAGATATGCTATTGAGAAATGTGATGTTTTCAAGTATTGTAGTTATTGATACTTTTAACAGGCAATAGATTTTCTGCTATACAAACCGAAATGTCCTTCCATTACATTATAATATATTAGCTTCCAAAAAAATAAACTATTTGTTGAATAACAAAACTTAAGAGTTTTGGTCCTTATATTCAGACCTCAGCCTTTATTTTAAATTGGACAAACAATAAACGCCTAAAGCAAGACAGTGGAAGAGTTATGTGTGGACAGTTATGTGTGGAATTAGGATTTTATCAATTTAAATGTTGAAACCTTTCTACCGTTTTGCTCCAGACACTTCTTTTAATCATGTGAACATCCATGAGGAATTTTCGACTAATATTGTCAGGGGCAGCCATCACCCGGAACTCCTCAGGCAAACGGCTCTTGAAATCATTAATGATATTCCAGTCCAGGCCCTTGTGACATATAAGATGAAAGTAGATCAGATAAGGGTAGAGCAGGGAGTGGTATTCATTGTAGCACCCCTGAAGGAGACATCAGATGCAGCATCAGAAATTCTGATCATTGCTCCGCTCAAATTTCCACTGTTCACCAATGGTATTTCGCTGAACAGCCAGGCCTGTCACTTCTGAGTAAAAGATCTAGGCCTATCCGAACGGCCATGGCCAGATTCAGAAGTGGGCATTTTCAGATCGGAACTTATCGCCATCAGCAAAACACTTGATTATGCTCTCTGTTCAAGTAGTGACATTATATGGATTCTGACAGACAGCAGAAGCTCCATTCAGTACCTTAAAAACTGGCCTAAGAGCAAGGATAAGACCAGTCAGGATATTGTATCTAAATGTTTTGAGCTTGGAAAGCGTAAATCAATATCTTTCTAGAGGATACCGTATCATGTTGGGGTGTATGCTAACGAAACAGCTGACGATCTGGTAAGAAAAGGTTTTTATCCTCATACAACCACTTCCACTGATTTATGCCCAACTGAAATTCATTCCTATTACAAATATAAAACTAACATGGCATGGAAAATTTCCACTGTTCACCAATGGTATTTCGCTGAACAGCCAGGCCTGTCACTTCTCAGTAAAAGATCTAGGCCTATCCGAACGGCCATGGCCAGATTCAGAAGTGGGCATTTTCGATGCATGAAATTCAAAGAGGGAGAAAACCTCGTGTGCCTGTTCCCTCTCTGCCTCTCCCGCTCACCTACTGGATTGTATAGGCTTCTCTGTCGGCTGAGCAGGACGACGTCAGCGATTTACTTGTGCGGCAAGGTCTCTTGGACTTTGTGTAGGCTGTCCTGCCCCAAGGGGATATGAAAGAACATGATCAACAACAAGAATTGTTGAATAAATATAATAGTAAATATCATAGAAAATTCATATTATTAGAGAATTTAAATATTATTTTCATGCAATATATGGAAATCACCAATTTTTATAATGAATCTGAGTTTTCAAATACGAAAAGAGATAGCAGTACGATAGACATAAATTTAAGTATTAGGAAACGTTTTTGAAAAGTAAATAGGTATTTCATGCCAAATGATTAAAGTAGCTGAGACAGAATTAGTGACCAGTTTATAATTAAAGCATTGCATACATAGTTACATATCCGTGTTATTATTTATTACGTTAAAAAAATGAACCCTGACATTGATGTATATGCCTCTATTTGCTAATTAAAGTCAATTCTTGACACAGTTAATTCAGTTATAATTAACATAGGCCATAATGAGCCTAAGTGATTAATCCCAACTTGCACTGCATTAGAAATAAGCATTTAATTTTTCGTTTATAGTAAATCCTCTGCCCCCTAAATAAAAGTTTTTTTTAAACCAATGGCAGGCCTTCAGCCGATTTCGGCTTGGCCACTACTAAGGCCAGACGTGGTGGTTCCTATGTTATGGAGGCATCTAATAGGTCAGCCTCCTGTACCTCCTATGAAGGGACGGACACTTACAATCATGGCTTCACTGGAATTCGAACCCGTGCCCTTTGGTATCGCAGTCGACTACCCTAATCGCCACTATACCCCTCCCCCTAAAGTAAACTTCAAGCAAAACAAACCGTGTTATAAAAGCTTAAAGAAATGTAATAAGAAAATATTGTGGCTTACTGCGCATTCATTAAATGCACTGAAAGACAGAAAAAAGTTGCACTATTCAAAGAATTCGTGTGTTCTGGAAGAATCTGGACAGATGAAAGAAGAGGCATAATACGGCAGCTGAAAAAAAAGTGAATGAGATTAGTGGTCTGAGAAGTGAGAAATAAAATCGCATCAGTTAAGTCCAAATGGCCAAGAGTTTACACCGGTTATTCATGATAATAACTTCAACAATAATGAGATCAAAATGATAAAATATTTTCAAACAACGCCCATTTAGAGCGTTGAAAAAGGAAACAGTGTGGGTGGTAAAAAGTCGGAAATACGAGTAACGCTGGGGGATATGCACGTGTGTACCAGGAACGAGAAAAGGAAATTAAGAACGTCAGCTGTTTGACAAATGACTACAGATTCCATGTGAATTATTTATTCGGCAATTAAATTTGTTCGAATATCGTTCATACGCCATGGAAGTTTTCATCGGTGGGATAAAGAATGAAATAAAAATTTCATATCAGGTCTGCAATGGTCCAGTTCATCCCTGTGTTCAAAATCTCAGGAATATCAATGCTAATGTTCCTGCCTCTAAACACTACACCGGTCTTTCAAATCACGGATTTAAGACGCGATTCGCATCTTAAAACGTGTTACAGAAAAGAAGTAACGCTCTGTTTAATTCAGGTCTTACACAGAACAAGTTAACACATTTTCTAAATGTTGTTCATTTTGCCAATAAAAGCCCGAAGAAATATTTTACTGGTCTATAACTATATATGTAACTATATAGAACTCTCTCAAAAAGCTGGTTTGGGGGGTGCAAGATATGTGAAATTAGAAAAAAAAAAAAAGATGATATGCTTCTTAAAAACGTGGTTCAATATATCACTGAGAATTACGTTGAAGGTAAAGATTTCATTGATGTTAACTATGAAGCTATAACAACAAATGAAATGCAGCCAGATGAAACTACTGTCGAGACTGTGAAAGACATTTCAATTACAGAAGGAAAAGCTAGGAAAAGAATAACGATGAAAGTGTTTCAACATTGATAGAGGCTTTAAATAATAGCAGAACTGTAATAAAATGCACATGCAAAAATAAAAAATCTCCTGTTAGAACGAAGTATTAACAGAAGATGAATTCTGAAAAATAACATAAAGAACATAGTTTTTTAAAGAGCTATAGAAAACAGCACCACATAACAGACTATTTTCATACTAATTAAAGTAATGTAAAATTGACTTTGTTTGCATAATGAATGTATTTTTTGTGTATATCGTTTCCTAGTACCTACTGTTTTGATTAAGTGTTCCATTTAATTAAAATTAAGAACAGACACTTCGGTTTTAATGAACTTCATATACAGAGAACAAGATATGTGAGTCTGCTGAGGTTTACATGGTCGTAATCTGTTATACGTCCTTATTCTATCGTTTATAATACTTTGACATATTTTTGCTCATTTATGGGTAACGGATATTTCGCACTAAGACTTCAAAATTGCTATCAGAAAATTATCTTGTTCTTTGGTATTGAATGACAGCTATTTATTTTATTCCAAGTTGTAAAAGGAAAAGTCTTTTATATAATCGTATTTAATATTTGCAGACACAGAGTTTGAATGCTGGTTTGTATTTATGTGTAAACTGTAGAATGTGTTACGTGGGTAAACTACTGAAAGAAAGAAAGAGACAATATTACAACCAAAAAAGTAATTTATATTTTGTATTTGATAATTAATACTCCATTTCTCTCTTTATATCTAGTTCCGTTCACTCGCTTTTGGTCATTTTCCTACCAGGAAATTAAGTGGGAAGAATTTGAACAGATTTTTCCCTCCATTTTTTTGACAAAATATGGGTCTTCGTATCAAGGTGTGCACTTTTGTCTGTTACTCCTTGAAAATGTCAAGAAATTTTCAGGCATAAGCGCAGCTAGCTGCTTTCTCGGTCAGCTGATAACACAACTTTTCAATAAATATTTCAGCTTATTAATGTAATGATTTACAGTCAAAATACATGCATTTAACTTCTTCATTTAGTAAAAATTACAAAGTATCAGCAGATGACTCAGTGTGACACGGGTGTGACAGCAGAAGTTTAATTAAGAGTTTCACTAATGCGAATTTTTACAAAAATGTTCAAATAACCCTCTTTAGCAAAACCTCTGGCAATGGCAAAATTCATCTCAGTAGCATTTGTTCATGTTAGCAGAGGTTAATTAAGTTCAGCGCTTGATTTTAAACAATGCAGAAGTATTTATTTTGCTCACATAATGGCAAGTCCCTTGCTAAGGTATTCCACATGCTCTTTTGCTTTCATCCGAAGCGAAACTATGCTAGAGCTCCTTGGGTCTAGTCCCGATTCTTCAGTTTTGGTATCTGTTGGTCCTAGAGAAAGATTAACGGGTCCTGGATGCTCCAGAGGCCCTGATGGTGTACCAGGGGCTAATTCTGCGATGGAACAAGGAACTGTGAGTGCTGCTGTTGGCGCAGCTGGAGTCAAATAACTTGGATACACTGAGGGATGTCTGTTAAGGAATCCAGGTAGTCCAGCAGCTAAGGAAGATCCAAGAAGAGGAGCTGTTAGTGACCAAGGATCCAGAGGCAGCTGGCTTGGACCAGAAGGCGTGACAGCTGAGGTAGGAGGAGAGCAAGATCCCAGCGCTGTTGCCAAACTGGTGATAGGAGACTGGGGTCGTCCTCCTGATACTGGATAATCTGACACGTGACCTAGCGAGCGCAAAGCATTCTGACTTTCTAGCTTTTCTTGACGTCTCCATTTAGCTCGTCTGTTTTGAAACCAAACCTACAATGAAAAATTGTGACTCATGTTAGAAATGTATTATTAGTTCAGATGGAATAAGAATACCACACATATGTTAAGATCATTTCATATAACAATTTTTTCCCCTGAACTATTTAAATGCATCCATATTCTCCTTAAAATTATCATAATTCAGAATTCAGTGCTTATTATGAAATACCAAAAGAGCTATTTTTTCTCTTTGCAGTAATTTTTTGCATATTATGTTAAAGAATGGTGGTAATGATATGATATTCAGTACAATAATATGATATTTAGTTTGTATTCGAGATATTTCCATAAAACTTCATGTTTATTTTACTTTTTTGTAATCATTGACGACTTACAAGAAAAATAGGTTGGAATTCATACACATTTAGTATTTCTCTCTGTATAGAAAAGCAGAAATAATTTGAAAATTATTTTTTAAGATTTATTTAACATTTAAAATTTAAGCTGCTTCATATTCCATGTTCATTTTTCTGTTTGATAAAACTCACTTGAAAAATGGAGTTAAAATTGATGCTAATGTTTGCACAGTAGCAGAGAAGGTTTTTCGGCCTTAGACTACTGAATATTTTTTGTGCGCTATGAGAAGGATTTTTCATCCTCCTCTAGATGTACCTGACAGTAAAGGAAAGTTAACTATTGGAACTAACAGTTAAAATGAGTAATCATGAATTTTGATATTAGTCAATTCAGAGCTATTTTGCGATTGTTCAGAATGCTGTTTCATTAAACCCCAAATGAACTACTCTCAGAATAAAAATATTCAGTAACAAATACAATTACAACAATAAATTTAGTAATATATGAAAAGTACATTTACGTTCTTTCAAAATTTTAACAATTCGAATTAAGTTTAATATCTTTTATGAAACATTTAATCAACTTTGAGTGGTTAACTGCTTAGTTTGAATATGAAGTACTTAACAGCCAATCTGACTAACAGTTATAATGTAAAGTTATTTACAACCTGCAGATTGGTAAAAATAGTCATAAAGAAGTACTGAAATTGTATTGTTAAGAGCATGTTCGTCAATACAAGACATCTGTCAGGCTCACTGTGTAAGGCATACCTCTCTTCAAAAATTGCATATTTCATCTATTATTATCTCATTTGTCTGAATATGTGTATGTGACTTAGTGCAAGCACAATATGCTCCGAATAATCTGTTTAAGGCAGAAAATGTACTGAACTATAAGCAAAGTTTGGTCTTCCGTACACAATTGCTTAGTATTGTTTACTTTCTTAAATGTAGCGTTATATATGTATTTTATGTATGGAACACCAGCAGACGCTAAGCATTACATACGGCAGTGTCCTTTACTTTCAATTATTAGAGCAAAGCATTTACCAGGAGTTGCAAAAAAAATTCCAGCGAAAGATTTATTCTACGATACAAAATGCGTGTCTGCACTTCAGCAAATTATGAAATATATTATTAAAAACAAAGGTTTTCTGATTATAAATAGTTAATCATATTGCATGAGTGAGTTAGCAAATGTTTAAGAGCAAGTACAGATTATAACATGTCCTGTCTACACGTTTACAGAGCAAGAGAACAAGAGAAAATTATATCAAGTCTGCATATGTTGTATATGCTTTCCTTCTTTACTGTATTATTTTATTGCTTTATATGTTTAACAAAGGACCAGTGGGTCTCGTTGACGAGGGTAATCAAATTTGCAGTAGGGCGCGGTTATTCAGCGTTTCTCAGCCTTATGGTTACATATGCTGAGCGGATGGCTGATCAATTGTTTCGGCAATTTCAGCAGAGGACTTAAAATTCTCCCTGCAATGTTCTTCATTGAACAAGGCGGGCGTTCAAAATATTGATAGATAGGTAGATAGGTAGATGCTTCATAATTCTGGTTAGTTTTCATTCTGGTTTGTAGAAAACCGGCGAGATAAAGCCAAATGTCTAGAAGCACTCAACGCCACTAAATCAAGTCGCTAATAATCACGGCACAACGTGGCCTGGAATAGGCAGACACACTCTAAAACTAATTTCCGAAACTCTTGCTTAAATAGCAATTCTTCCTACCGCAATCTGAGTACACTCTCGCTGTCTCATTTACATTCTGGTATGAAAAGCGTTGGTTGAAAAGAGAGTAATAGAAAAGTGCTAATTTAAAATGAACTGCTAGTTAAATATAAGTAGATAAACTTTACAAAGTAATGCTGCACTAGCATAAGCAATCTTCAAAATATTAGCAGAAGTAATGATTAAACGTGGGGAATAGTCTTCCGTTTTATAATTGATGCAGAGGAATTTAATCAATTTTCCTAACTGTAGATTTCACTTAATTTAATTTTGCCGAGCTCGTGTATATTATAGCAAATTATAATAAGGAGAACAGACAATAAAGCCTTTCTTGAATCGAAGAGCAGTCAAATAAATAAATTTCCCACGATACTTCGTTCTTCCTTGAGCGAGATTAAACTATGTCATTTTGTTTGTGCAACAAAGCTATGTAAGTTATCCTCATAGATCTCTTTCAGAGTACACAGCTCCCTCATATAGAACGGCGTAGAAACGAAACATGTCTCTGAAAATAAATGAATACGTTTTCTTTTCTAGATTCATTCCATTGGTCTCTCCCATTGAAAATGAAACAGTCTTTCTCGATTTATTGGGACGGAAAAGGTCGGTGTAAACAAGTGCATCATATTTATTCTATCTCTAGCAAAGAAAAAAAAGAAGAAACTATTCCTAATTC
Organism: Stegodyphus mimosarum; assembly: GCA_000611955.2. NCBI lineage: Eukaryota > Metazoa > Arthropoda > Arachnida > Araneae > Eresidae > Stegodyphus > Stegodyphus mimosarum. Next base: position 45,325 of record KK114214.1, on the reverse strand, counting down.
TACCGAAATGGCAGGGTTATTTCACTTCCTGGAAGCCAGAAATGGGCAAAAAAGACAAATACTATTCTTTCACTGACAGTCGAGTATATTCGTTTATCGACAAACCTATTGAGAACTTTTTTTATACTTTCATTATGACTTCTTTCCTGGCTTAATATAAAATCAAAGTCAACAGAAAATCTGTGTTGTTGAAACCCCTCTCTCGGCTCCCAATAAATCGGTTCAGCTCCTCTTTTTGTTCGACCATAGCTAACGAGCTAGAAGCAAACACTTACTGACTCTGAAGTTGGACTCCCGGTTCGGACGTCACAATACAATCGATGTGACACTCTCGCCATCTGGTGGATTTGTCTTCCGTAGGCGAATGATAACCTTTGTGTTACACTGCTTTTAATTTTTAAAAAGTTTTTTTTTATTTAATTAAAATTTTCTGCTGATAGTTTTTATTATAACTTAGATGTATTTTTATCTGTAAACATTTTAACAAAAATATAAATAAAATGAAATTGTTTGAAAAGCTTTTATCTCCTTGTTTAAATAAGAATTTTAAAAATGCAATGATACTGGTTAGAATAATTATGCAATTATTTGCTTGAATTTCTTGCTTATATTTAGCCGAAATAATATTCAGTATTAAGAAAAGAGAAATTAGTATTAGCATGTCTGTTAGTATTAGCATTTCATACTTATTAAGTTGAATAATCTCAAAATATCAGTAATGAAATATCAATAATTTGCAAAGACCTTGTTTTTTGCAATATTGGATTATGAATTATGTCAGATTATTGGACTATATAATTAATTAAATTGCAGAAACGTTATTTAACGTAGTGTTAAAATTAAACTTTAACTAAAATTACACTCACGTTTGTGAAAATTGCAACACCAAGAAGGAATCGTCATAATTGAATGCAATTTAATACACAGTTGAGTGGTAGTGGTACAAATAAATGATTAAATGTTCAAAGCAAACAAACAAGAACAAGAGATCAGAATCAGTATTTTGTGTGGCCACCACGCGCCGCAATAAGTGCTGCTACACGACGTGGCATGGAGTCAAACAAAGTTTGAATGTCTGACTGAGGAAGAGCATTCCATATCGTTTGTACGCGTACCCAAAGTTCGTCTGCAGACGCAACAGGACGAGGATCACGAGCAAGACGCCGACCAATGACATCCCACACATGTTCAATTGGCGACATATCCGGGGAACACGCAGGCCAAGGAAGAAGCTGTACCTGCTGCGCTGCAAAGAAGGATTTAACAATCCGAGCAGTATGAGGGCGGGCATTGTCCTGTTGAAATACAGCGCCTGGCAAGCTTTGAAGGAAGGGAACAGCTTCGGGCTGTAGAACTTCACGGATATACCGGTTGCTGTTCAGATTGCCCACAATTCGTAGCAATTGAGATCGTCTATGATATGCTATGGCGCCCCAGACCATAACTCCGGGTGTTCGTCCACTGTGGCGTTCGATAATGCACTCCGGAAGGTGGCGTTCACCGGCATAGCGTCTGACACGAATGCGGCCATCATGGTACCACAAATTAAAGCGGGATTCGTCAGAAAACACGACATGCTGCCAATCAGCACGCCAGTCTCTATGCTGATTGGCCCATTGTAGCCGCAGGCGGCGATGGTCGTGCGTTAGGGGGATCCTGTATAAAGGAGTCCGTGCGCGCAGTCCACACTGCAGCAGACGTCTACGAATTGATGAAGCACACAATGAAACACCTGTAGCTATTGACCACAGTGCTGCCAATTGTCTAGAGGAAGCTGTACGGTCCGTCCGCGCCATGCGGACCAGGTGTCTATCATCGCGAGCTGACGTCACATTTCGGGGTCCACTCCCGGATTTCCGAGTTGTCCGACACTCGTCCGTCCACTGCTTCCAAACGCGCATCACTGTGCTGCTGTTACGCTGCACACGAGAGGCTACTGCACGATACGACAATCCAGCTTCACGAAGGCCGATGATTCTCCCTCGTTCAAACTCTGTAAGTTGTTCAAATCTCGCTCTCTTTCGTCGACGAGGCATAAGTACAGATTGAGTTAACGTTTACCACTAGCAGATAACCACCGATAACCATACACGCCTCGCTACAGCCGTCTATTTATTCGGATCCATCAGCCGTTCAGAGGGCGCTGCTCAGCATACGCATGCGCTACGGATTTGCAATTCTAATCATTTGCATATCATGCGCTACTTTGCATTTCCTGAAAATTTCAGCTCACTCGCGTAAGTGCTTCATGGTGTTGCAATTTTCACAAACGTGAGTGTATTATATACAGTAAGGATACAACTATATTTATTAATTAAAAACATATTAGAAAAAAATAAATTTCAATTTCAATTTAAAATACAAATTATTTTGAAATTCCCTATTACTGCTTAATATGGAGAAAAATTTTCCAAAAATGTTTCGAGCAGTCAGAATACATTAAAACTCATAAAAATTTCTGAAAAGGATTAAATTTTCTTGTGATGATTTCTATTATAGTTCTTAAAACAATTTTAAGCATAATTAAAATTAACCTACTAACTTAAAATAATTCCCTAGAAATTCAAAACAAAGAAAGATGAAATCGTATATTTGAAATTAAGTCATAAAATTGACAGTGTCAGATGGTAGGGGCGGGTTGGTTATTTGAATATGGCAAAGAACACGAAGGCTGGCAGCCTAAGCGATAGGATGCCTTCACGGAGAACTTTAAAGGATAAACAGACTACTATTGAAGATAAGTATTGGAAGAACCACGAAAAATAGCCCATTCACCAGGCTTCGTGTGGTTGAATCAGTGGTTGAGCAGTAAGAGCGCTGTCTATTATAGCGGCCGAATACAATGGTAATTCGACCCACTTTGAAATTCTGGAGAACTTGCTGGCTGCATACAAATTTTCCAGGTTTTCTCCATGTGAAACTTGAATAAAAGCCTCTTTCCTTTAAAATTTCCCTCCAAAAAGAAACATAAAGCCTTAACATAAAGCTTTCCTGTGATTTTCCATAATCCCCGATCGCGGTACTATTATCATTAAGAATAGTGGTTAGAGACGTTGATTATCGTACCGAAGGACTAGGGTTCGAATACGGATGTTTGTAAATGTATAGTGCCTATGCCGCATGGGGGCACTCTAAATATGCGGCAAGTCGAAAGTCTTCTCCAGAGAGTAGGAGAAGAAGGGTGGGAAATCCTTGGACTCGTCCGGCCGGAATGATCTCCTTCAAAACAGGCGGCACAACTCTGCAAAGTCGTATTATCACTTGTATGGTAACCAAGGCTTTTACCAATGACAGGCGCAATCTAGCCTGCTTACCAGGAATGAATAATGTTTTATCTTATCTTATCTTATATATTATCTTTATCTTATCTTATATATTATCTTTATCTTATCTTATATAATCTCTTATCTTATTATATTCATAAAAAATTTCAAGTGACACTTTTAAGCATGCACTTTTAAAGAGATAGGTATTATCTGCATCACGTCATCACTAAGGTATCCTGAAGCCTTACCTCTCAAAATATGTAATTTTATATGAGTGTATAAATTAAACATGATTTTGAATAAAGTCAAAGAAGAATGAGGCTATACAGTAAGGTTGAAAAAAGTAAACAACAAGAAATGTCAGGTGGAAAATACAGAAAACTGCAATAAGTTATTAATAACAAAGATAATTAATGGCTTAACAAGCAATAGCTAAGAATCATTTCCGGCTTATGGCAAAACCCATTAATGACAAAACCCATTATTTCAGTGTATGGCCAAATCACAAAGAGATAATACACATTTATAAATCTCCACATTCATTTAAAAAATACATTCGTTCCTTTTTCTAATTTCTTTTCAAGTAACTTTTTAACAAAAATCTAATTCCTTTCCCTTCTTCCAAGGACAGTGTGAAAAAGACCAATGGTTAATCAAATGGCAAATTAACAAAATCTGCTCATAGTATTTACCTGAACTCTGACTTCGGGTAAATTAACTTTCATGGCTAGTTCCTCTCGACTGTAGACATCTGGGTAGTGGGATTTCTCGAAAGCTCTCTCCAGTTCATGCAATTGATATGTGGTGAACGTCGTCCTGTTCCTTCTGTGTTTCTTTTTCGGGCCTTCTTCTGAACCACTGTCAGGATCTGGTTTACTACTACCCCCAGACAGGTCAGCATGCACAGGTGAAGAATGCTGGTTTTCTGTAGGACTGCCTGCCGAAGATTAAAAGTTAACATGAAAATCAAGGCTAATAAATATAATATTCTAAACCGATGTAAATACTCAGTTGCTTGCATTCTCTGTATTTTGTTCTACTTATTTATTATAATTATAAATTTACACTGTGTATTTCCTTTGCATATTATTTTACTGAATATTTATAAAAGAATCATTTTTGTATCATTTTTACCTTATTACTGTTTAGCCCAAAGAGGGCCTTGGTCCAGATGTGCTATTAGTCTCGAAACAGCATTTCAATCGAATCACTAAAACATCGAATCACTAGCACATCGAATCACTAAAAGCGTTGAACCACTTTTCAAATTATTGCCACCAAATGTTATCACTCTGTATCATAAAGAAATTAAATAATGAAGACTCTGCATGAATGTATGTATGTTTCTCGAATTGTGAAGAAACAACTATACTTAGAGCTATCAAATTCTGAATAACATAGTTCTCCCTGAATATGGTATTTTAATTAATTAAAATATCTATATAGAAAATATATTAATTTAATTAATATATTTTCTGTATAGATATTTTGGAAAACAATTTAGCATTCTGAAGAATTTCACGGAAAATTGCAGAAATTATCTTTTCCACTGCTGGCGAAACCTATAAAAACCCTTTGTTACTCCAATTGTGAATTCAACAGTTAAAAGGCCTTCCATCCACTGTGCATTCGAAGTGAAGAGACTCCCTACTGACAGGAATACATATACAGTTAAAACAAATACTATGCATATATACCAGACATGGCCAAACTGCGGCTCGCGAGCTACTTGCGAGCCTATGCCATCTGAAATGGACTTATTTTGAATAATTTAATTTTTTAATAGAAATAGAACTTGAAATGGAAATGATGCAGTGCCACGTTTCTTTATTAATAGCTAATGTAATTTCTGATATTATATATGTAAAAATCTGATAGATTTCAAACTGTCCACTGCTGGCTTATCGTCAGAGCAACTCTGGTAATTACTATTCCGGTTATGTTACTTTTTGAACAGGTAATGGTCATCGGAATACACTAATGCGAAGTTAATGTAAAGTGCAATGCTAATATTTTTATTTAATTATTCTCCTTAATATTTTTTCTATGAAGTTACTTTTACTTCAGGCAGTATCTGCTTACATTCCTGTGTAATCTCAGTGTTCACACCAATTGTGTCACTTTTACTCAGTCCTTGAATGGCATGAGTAACTGTTGAAGAAACCCCTTTCGCCTTGCAATCCATTCATAGCTCTTTTAATCTGGAAGAAATTTACGAGGATTTTATTTTGGGTGGAGTAAATCTTCAGCCTCTTACTTGGTTAGGACACTTGTCTCAAAATTTCTGCGAAACTCCTTCAAAATTAATTTCCTATCCCTAAGCAACTCAGGTATTTTTATGCAGTTGCTTCACGGATTTCACAATCATTAATGAAACTTTTCCCATAATAAACTCTATCTTTCGTAATAATTCCGTAGTAATCCTAGGTAGATACCATAATTTATGTCACCAATGGTTGTGCCTGCTGAAATATTTGGAGTCGTGGGAAGAATCACTCGCTTGACAATAGTTTAAATTTTAGTCAAAATGTTTAGTTCCCATTTTAACAATATTGTTATTCCAGATAGAGATCTTTCACCTTAATCGTCAAATCTTCATATCAGTAACGTTGCATCAAGCAGTGAGGGATCAACAGAACGCAAAGGTCTCTCTTCTCCAAGGTTTCTGTCAAAATCGGCATTGGTGAAATCTCTTTAGCTTGTGATATTTCCTCTTCGATTTCGTGTTTGATGACCTTCTTTCTTTCTACCTCGCACAAGATTAGAGGTATTTTGCTTCACTACGTTACAGTCGCCGTTAGATATCGCACTATGTTAGAGGTATTTTGCTGCCCTACCTATCTGAAATTTTTCACCCCTTAGTGCTGCGGCTTCGCAGCTGCACCGGTTGCCCTGGTTTTGATACCAACATTACACGTTTTTTAATCTGTTGATATTTTTTGTCTTCCTAACTTTCGATCACCATGTACATATTACAGGTCTTTCATGAAAACTTAGTAGCCAAACGAAAAGTTGCACAATTATCCGCTGCTTGATCACTACAAATTTCAGGCAATAATGTGAAATTTCGCTCCCGTAAACGTTTAAAATCTGATCTTTTAATTTCTAAAGTACCCTCTGCCTGCAGACTCCATTTCAAACTCCATTTGAGATTTATTTTATGTACACATTTTAGGTAAACCATATGGAAAGTTGTTCTATATAACCGTTAGGTTGAAGTTACTTTATTTTAAACTTTCTTCTGAGTTACTTTGCTTAGAAATTCAAGACAAGACAGTAACTCATTTGATCGCCTTTATAGTCCAAAAATTGGAATATGGTGGATCCGTACACCTATTTAGCAAGAGCTTAGAGACTAAACTATTGTGCAGACGTCTGTTGTGTTACGAAAGGCCCCCAAATCAAACATCCGGGCATGTCCATAGAAATATGAAGAGTTAGCGTTCATGTAATGTATGCATTTCCGAAATAAATTCTTTATATTAGTGACAGCTATGTTTTCTTTCTGTAACATTAGTCTTGATTTGCCATGTGTTTGAAAAACAGCTGAAAATTAAACAGCTAGGTTGAAGAGTTCGACTGGTAGATGGAATATATGCTCGACGAAGCATTTGTATGCTCGGGCATGAACGACTAGACTTATTAGCAATAGGTTATATATGTCCAAAATTATCGGGATGATTCGAGAGATAGTTTCGAGAATTTTCAATGATGCACATAAACTTCGTTATCTATGTCCAAAATTATTGGGACGATTGGAGAGATAGTTTCGAGAATTTTTAATGATGCGCCTAAACTTCCTTATTTATGTCTGAAATTGTCCGGACGATTTGAGGGATAGTTTCGAAAATTTTTAGTGATGAGCAGTGTACTGATTACTAAAAATTCTGTCAGATTCCGTTCGATGCCACGCTGAAATATTGTATCAGTCAGGGCCGTTATGAGAGATACTGATCATTCAAGTACTACTAAAATTGCAAACATGTTCTTTTTTTTTTTTTTTATTTTTTTTTTTTTTTTTTTTTTTTTTTTTTTTTTTTTTTTTTGTGAATTTTTCTATACTGGGTATCAGTAAAAGTAGTTATTCCAAAGTTTAGGGAAAAAATGTTTAAGGATTTTTTAGGTTAGGATTCAAAGATTCGAATGATTTCAGTATGATGGTCCTTATGTTAATTGTGTGAAGAAACAAAATTATTTTTTAAGTTATATGGATTTATATTTATTTTAAATAACCAGTTAAATTTAATTTTAAGTTACTTTCCTATAAACCTTCATTCCTCTAATTGTCGTACCAGAATATTTAAATTTGGTAGCGCGCGTTAAGAAATGCAAATCCTACCAGTGGGAGAATAAGTTAAATATCGACGTTCCAGTAGAGAGAGAGAGAGAGTCTAAGAAATCTCTTTTGGTGCTTATACGCAAACTTCCGCTTAGCAAGTACTGCTGGTTAGATGTGGCTTAATCGGTGTTATCTTGCTGCCACTAGACTCATCTACGCGCTGTAGGTACAGGATTGTATGAGCCCTGTAGTTTAATTCTATTGCTTGCTAATATTTTGAATTCTTGAGTTTTGATTCTACTGTTTCAGTTACCGCCCAAGCAGAGGCGTAGTATGTTAGCGTCAAGTTGACGCATTGCAAATAATTTAAAGAGTTTAATAAAAGGCAGTTGAAACCCTTCTTCAGTGCAATCACTATTTCTCAAGATTCTACACAACAGAAAGACAGCAGAACTTTACAAACAAAAGCCTTAACAAGTTAATAGCTTATTTTTAAATAAATATTCTTTCTCGAACAGTTTCTCTTTTTCTCAAGATTCTACACAACAGAAAGACAGCAGAACTTTACAAACAAAAGCCTTAACAAGTTAATAGCTTATTTTTAAATAAATATTCTTTCTCGAATAACAGTTTCTCTGCAGTGCGCACTTACGTGTATTATTTAATTTATCTTTTCTAAAAGGTTGCTCATGAGTTAAAAAAAAAAACACTCAATTTTCTTTTAAATAATGATTTGTAATTTACTCAAAGTTGTTCAGTACAAGAGTTACAAATTTTTATTTTCTTGGGACGTAACGTTTCTGAATACAATACAGCAGATATAAGATGTATTTATTCACATTTACACGTAATCATGCTAATCACATATTTATTAATTGACTTCAAAAGTTTATATTCAAATCCTGTCTCATTATTTTTGAAATGATATAAATTTTAACTTGTGGCTCTCGAACTTCATAAAACATAAAATCTATCATGTGGCTCCCATCGTCTTGAAGTTTAGCCACCCCTGGTATATACAACACATGGCCAAACTGCGGCTTGCGAGCCACATGTGTCTCTGTCTCGTTAAATGCGGCTGAAGAGTAATAAATAATACTTTCCCTATTAAAATGTAATTGGAGTTTGAAGCTGATATCATCTATTTTCAACAATTCGCAGTTTCATTTTATAAATTCAACTATATGTGTAACAACTCAAAGTAGTTTCAAAGCGTTTGTCGTACAATAGCTGCCACAGTAATTAGCAAAATACAATTAACCACATTTCTAAGGCTCATTGGCTCATAGGTGTTATTTTGATAATAAAATAACGGGATAAAAAATCTTATAACAAATTAATTGTTTTATATCGAAATGATAGCCGTCTTAGCAGGAAAGACAAATGCACCGGCAAGAAGCCATATCATGTGTATGCATCGTATCTTACTGAAAAGCATTGTTCGAATGCGAACAGCAGCAGTATGGACTGAAAAACAAGAAAATGTTTACAAAAGTAACAATACCAATCCATATTATACTTAAAGCATTAATTAAACGATTTAGGTCACGTGTCTTTTTTATTTTGACTTTATATTAATTATGTGTGAAAAATAAAATTATTGTGTTTTACATAATAGTCTTAGCAAGCTGATGATTTATTATAAAGATATATCTATTTTTCGATATTTATTTCTCTGGTAGCTGTCGTTTTTTCATTGACCAAAGGAATGTATATGGACAGAGATCGAATAAAAATAGTCGCTTCTAACTCTTAACTTACTACATTGTTTTTTATTCAAAAAAGACAACTACCTCTTCTTTAGATTTATTTTACTTCACTTAAAATCAGTTGAGAGTTATAATCACGGAGAAAATTTAAAAAACTTTTTACTTGAATTCACTTTAATTTTTTACTTGAATACATGTAAGTGCATTAAGAATTATCATTTTATACTTATAAATAGCATTAATTAGAAAATGAGAATTCCTTTTCAATTGTCTTGAAATATTTCTCTTTAATCAAAAACGGTTTTGCTCGGTTTTTATAAAACATATAAAAAAAATCTAATTGTGGTTCTTAAAATGTCTAGTTACGAGAGATGAATGTTCTAAAATCTATAGTGCCGCTCTCATTGGCATAAAATTTGTTTAACATTAATATACTATATATTAAATAATGAACTTTGAGAACAATTGTTATGAATTTCAATTCAAAGTTATGTAAGTAAAAATCACAAATTATTGCAAACGATAATACTTAGAGCATGTGGACTTGGATGTATAGTATGAAGATAGAAGTCGCATGTGCATTACGGGAAAAAAAAAAAAAAGAGGACAGTTCTAGATCTCTCGTTCTACTCGGCCGATTGACGCGAAATTCAGTTTGCGTTTTTCATGTCTCAAAAGTGCGGCATAATACCTATATTAGAACAATGCTATGCATTAGATTTATACACAGCATTGTTCTAATATAAGTATAATGACACAAATCGTACTTTTTCTGAAATCGCATTCGATTTTTCTTTTTTTTTTTTTTTTTTTTTTTTTTTTTTTTCTTTTTTTTTTTCATATTTCTATTCAACGACTCAAATTATGCCAAACAGCCAAGTTTTGTAAAAATCACACAGGTAATTTTAAAAAAATAGCTCCCAAAATTTTAGCTCCTCCATGTTAATTGAATATGATGTATATTTATTAATGCCTTTTTATTTATTAAACTTACTTGATTCCTTCTTCCAGAATTCGAAATTTGGGTTTAACCCAGATATAATTACCACATTTTTTATGATTTATTTATAAAATTTGTATTTCTAAATATTTTTTATAAATTTTTCGAGAACGTTTTGTATTATAACCTATAAAATTCTTAACATCATCTTAAAGTAGATGCATTTCTAGACACACTTGCAAAAAAATTTGAGTTTTTTTATTCAAAATTTCCTAAGGTGGTGTACGTTAATTTACATATTGGCGAGTTTTGAAATTTGGCATATTCGTTACAAGCGATAAAAACGTCAAATGTGGTTAACGCACTTTGTTAAAATTATTTGAAAGTAATGACCTTTTTTTTAATGTGACCTTTTTTTCCTCTCGTGTACAATGAAAAAAAGAAAATAGGTTGCTATAAATTAAAAAGTTCGCCAAGTAAATTATCAAAAATTGTCAAAAATCAAAGTGTCGAAAATCCCTACATTAAAACAATGCTATATATAAATCTAATATATATCCTAAGTCCCGCTTTCGAGACATGAAAAATGCAATTTAAATTTCTATATTCGGCGGAGTAGAACGGGAGATATAGAACTGTCCTACTGTTTTCTTTTTTTTAGTCCAAAGGGGCTTTGTGCCTCAAGGACTATTGTTTTTGTTTTGCGATTTTGCGTCGGATGCATTAAAAGTTTGAATCACTTTTCCAACTGTTGCCACAAAATATTGCAGTAATATTAAATAATGAAGAATCTGCATAAATGTATGTATAATTCTCCAAATGTGATAAAACAAGGGTGCCTAGAGACATCCAATTTTGAATAACGTACGTTTCCACCCGAATATGCGCATCTAGAAGCCCAAATTTGGAATTTGTTTTATTATCTATTTCGTATTTTGTATAACTTTAACGAATTTTTGATGAACAAACTCAAACGATTTAAAAGCGAGCAACGGCAGCACTCTATGGGGGGCGAGAATTTTTTTATCTATTTTTATTTATTTATCTATTTTATCTATTATCGGAACTGTGTATCGGAAATTCTAAAGACATACTAATTTTAAAATTATTTTGCGATATTGCTGTTGACCTGAATTTTATGGTTTAAGTGCGAAGATCATGATATTTAATAAATAAAGGTAACACACAAAACGTTAAAAAACGCCTCTTTGGACGTAATTTAAAAGCTGAAACCTTTCAGATTTTTTTTTTCCATAGTGTATGTATATATATATAAATGTATGACAATTAACTCAAAGTATGACTTCAGGAAATGTTCCAAATTTTTATATACTATTTTTCATATTTTTCTTTAAAAAGTAAACTATAGCATTAAATTATAAAATGACTTTTAAAAATTAAATTTGTATAAATAAGAACAACAATGATAATTTTATAAAAGTTCAACAGTTGAATTTCTAGGTAGCTAAGCGTCATTTTCAGACTCTGCTATTCAACGAAAAATACTTTGAACGGTTAAAAGATATCTATTTCATTGTTCAATCTGTTGTCAGAATGCATTGTTTACATTTGAATAAGACCTTATATAATATATCAATATATATGAACATATCAGTTAGCATTATAATAGTGGGTAGTGTTTTACTATATTGTATTGTACTTTTATTGGTTTATTTATTATTTCCCTCTTACACTGTTATTTTGTTTTATTTTAGGATACCCTCCTTTTAGCTCATTTATAAACATTTGGATAGTTTTAATTTCAAACTTTGATACCGATGGGTTGTACTTCGGTAAGCGTTGTCTCAGGTAAATTTTTTGCTGTACATTTTAAATGCTACCAAAATATTTTATTGCAAAGTCCTTAAATGTTCATTCGTAGAAAATAAATTCAGTTTTTTTACTAAAACTAGTATTCTTTGATTAAAACTTTAAGAAATTCGCTGTTTTGAAGCAATGCGAACTTCGCTTACTATTGCTTCTAGCGAATTCTTTTTACCTTTAAAAATGATACCATATATACAGTGAGTCGAGTGGCAAATTTTACGCTTCATTTACCCACGTAAATGACTGCGCTGTGGATCAATATAGGCAAACCATCCATTCTCACGGTGAAAAGCGTGCCAGACAGTATTATTCCGAGGTGCTGTCGCCACAGCGGCAGCGCTTCGTTAAGCAATATCGGAACACCTTCATAAAAAGATTCTTATCTTGCCGAAGAAAAGACACCTTGTTGGGATACAAGATTTCCCGGAGCGCTGATCCCGTTTCAAAAAGAGTCCTAATCGCTCCTTGTCTGTAATCATGGGCCACGATACAATGTTGCGATTTACTGGTTCTTCTATTCTCCACACCATCTTATACTTTTGTCGGGAACATTGTCACCTTTCGGAAAGGGGGTCGGGAGCGATGAGGTGTCTACAAGCAAACATCCAGAACCCTGGTGACGGGGAAAAATTGAAGGAAATTAGGACCCACTTTGGTGCCAGTTGCCGCGGGCGGTTATTTGCAGATTAGCTGCGATTCAGTGACTGTAGAGCTCCCCGCCGGTGAGGAAGAATGGTTACAAAAAGAGGGGCACTGCCGAAAGAGAAATGTCGACCGCAAAATCTCTGCTGGGAATAGGTACCTAGAGGGCATTTGCTTTCACTCGTTTATTGCTTTATTACGTATTTAAATATAAAGAGTGTTTAACATTCATTTAGAGTGCAGTGTGACCCCAAATGATGGCTCATGAAATTTTAAATAAACAATTGCATTACATACACAGTGACAATTTTCTGTTTGCATTCTGCTTCCACCTTCGAGACCTAACGTTTATTTCATATCGACCTCTAAAATGTGTGCGTAAATAAACACGGATTACTTGTTATAATACAGAAAATAAGGCCAGTAAGTTTCGGGCATAGTTAGGTTCTATAGTGCTTCGTTTTGAAATTAATCTGACTTGAGGTTTCATAACAGGCAAAGGAAGGAATCTAACTGTTTAATTTAGACACTGTTTTCTTTCTTTATTTATAAATTCACTTATAGTGCTTTATACTTTTTTCACTAACCAGTTAAGTTTATGCTTTCTTTCCTATAGGCCTTTATTCTCCTAATTGTCAATGACAGAATATTTAAATTTGGTATAGCGCGTGAAGGAATGCAAATTCTACCTTTAGGAGAAAATGTTTAAATAATGAGCTCTAGAAGGGTAAGTTAGAAAAGAGTCGGCAAGCACTGTACCTTTGTAGCGTGAGCTTCTGTTTCTGCATTTATTTCTGGTAAAAGTGGCGTAACTGGTTTTATTTTGCTACCACGAAATTTCGAAGCGTTTTAGGTTAACTGAGCCCTGGGGAAAGGTCTACTGTTGTGTTAATTAATATCTTTGAAGTTTAAGTTCAATTCTTGTTAATTGAGTTACCGCCCGAGAGAGGCGTAGTCTGTTAGTGTCAAGTCGACGCATTGTGAATTTTTAAAAAGTTAAATAAAGGATTTTTTTAACCCTTCTCCTGTCTGGTTCCTGCGTCTACTTCAGCTGTCACTCTGAAAGTTACATAGCTAGACATTACACACTCTTTAACTCGTTATTAATTCCTAATTATTATTTTCCATTCAATTATTACAGAAAATATATATGCCACATGTTTCTAAAATTTGTTGAATTATCTTCAGAACACTCTCATTTTGTAATTCGCTAAAAATATATCTTAAGCAGAACTGTAGAAAACGGAGCACAATTTTTTCAAGATGTAACTTGATATTAGAGTTACTTGATATCAAATTTACCACTTTTAGATCCTCACTGCCGAAACGAAGATATTAGTAAAAGCTAATATAATAATAAAAGCAAATTCAAGCTGATTTGAAAGCTCAAAATATACAGCTGATTCCAAAATAAAAATTAAGTTTTCAGCTGACGATTTTCACTTTTCAGTATATACACACAATGATTTTTAATTGAAAGATATATGTTTCGGATATTTAACTGACTTAATGAAAAATATTTTTTGCGAAATATTTATTCATGGTTGTTTTATATGTAAATATTGTTGTAATTTTTTGAAACTGTTTAAACGAAAGTGTTAATATTTACTGATGGAGTTATCACATCTAATGATGCTCAATGCTAGAGGAAACTTTTCCGAGAAACGAGTTTCTCGCAGCATTAGTTTAAATAGAAAGTTTCTTAGCTGAAAGACTCTTCCTCGAATCTCGAAAGCGAGACATTTTGCGATGCCGGCGAAAATGTCTTGTTTCAAGCTCTATCTCATGTAGTTTTTTGCCGAAACAACTTGCGTAGCTTTTTTTGGCTTCTGCCTAAGTTACCAATCAGATATTTTGCAAGCGAATATTCCCGGAAATGTTTCTTTTGATGCGCAGTCACGGATTATAACGATGTTTCTTTCGATGAGCAGATCTGATACTAGTTTTAGGCAATGAATCAGTCCACGATAACTGGACTCTATAAACAATCAAAAGTATTGAGAAATACTTCATACCACCGGTTTAATTATTTCAACTTTCATTTCAAAACTTGTTGAATATTCTGAATAATTTATAGGGTTTATTTAAATTAGCACGTTATTTCTTATGTTAAAATCTGTCCTGTATTTCTATAATTTCATCTACCCATCAGAATACGTAACTGAAGTGAGTTTTAAATAGGAGAAGAAATCTAAGAGTTTCATTTAGTCTGATTTTAACCTTATGAGTTATCGCATTTCTAGTAGAATACTATTCGTATAGAAAAACTATGCCGTCGCATTTCGACGGCATGGTTTTTCTAGGCCAGTTTTTACTGGCTTAAAGTCTGTTACAATTGCAGTCAGAGTTTCATATTCTACATCAACCAATGTCTGTTATTATTTAGTTTTTAATTATTGCTTTCGAAATTGCTGATTTCTTTTAATTAAAAAAAATATACAACTTCTGTATTCCACGAAGTATTCCACGAGGCTTACAGATGTAAGTAAATAACTCATAATACAAGGAGATACAATTCAACAATAAAAACATGATATTTAAATCTGGAGAAAGCCAAAAAAATATAAAATATAAATACTATTATAATAAAAGTACTAAAATATACCATGAATAATTAAACTATGTTAATACTCTTATAAAAGGAAATAAACCAACTTAATAATAATACAATAATATAACATGAAATAATACTTAAAAATAATACTGATACCAAGGGAAAATGATACATCAACATACAATACATCAATGCATAACGTAATCATACATAGACAATACGCAAAATAATGCAATGACGCATAAAAGATTAAAATTTAGTGATATAAATAATAATACTAAGTTCAAATAATAAAATAATAAGTTCAAATAGTAAATAATGTCGCACAAGACTGCAAAATCTTCAGAGCTCCTAACAAGATCGGGGCCATCCAACGGCCGAGTGGTGAAGTTCCTGAACACTGGTAGTGCGGTCAGAGTTTCGAATCCCGCAAACGAGTTGGCTTATTGGCGTTTTCGTGGTTTTCGCCATGCGTAACGTGTATACCAGCCAGTTTCCCTTAGAAAGCCCTCCACAAAGACATTCCTCTCCTTAAGCAGAAAGCCCTCGAGGCTTTGCCATAATCACATAAACTAAACCAAATCAACCTAACAAGATAATAGAAAACACGAGGCCAACAAATAGAAAGCTTCCCTAAACGCACTTTAAATTTACTCCTGGCACTCGTATACAACCTACAATGTAATAAAATATGTTTCATATCTTCTACAGCATCGTCGCAAGCACAGAGTCTATTAGTAACAATATTGAAATGAAGTAAGTATATTCCAAAATTACAGTGGAAGAACATGTATCTGATTTTCTCCTTCCGAATCTAAGCAGGTTTAATGAAATTAATTGGCAGCTTCCAGTTAAATTCTCCTCCTCTATTATTATCTCCCAGTGTGATATTGGGACAACATTAACAAATTTATATAATAGGAGGAAACATAGTGTCTATCAATCTTAATTTATTTGCCAGCTTTTCAAAGAAACAGTGAACTCACTCTATACATACACTCATATATATAGCTCACTAAACAGTGAGCTTACCTAAGGCTCTCTCTATAAACAGTGAACTCACTCTCTCTCTTTAAATACGAAATAATAAAAACAAATTTAGAAATCAATGACGAGCAGAAATTTTGATGTCAGAATGCTGAGATGCCGATCCACACTGAATAAGAAATTTGGCAGTCGAAGCAGATTAAATCTTCATTTTATTTTCAGTAAACGTATTGCGGCCACAAACAACTTGGCACATTATTTTTGCCTGTTTCAAGAGGTTTACATTTTTGATAACTTTGCAGCAAGAAGAAAGCAGCAGACAGCAATCCAACTAGACCCAAGAGTAGCGAGAGTTACATTCGGGGTAAAATCTTAATTCAGACTGAGTTAGTTTTTGTTTACAATGCATTTTGATTGGACACTTAGTATTGCTATAAAATTACTATTGGCTATTTGAATTTTAGTGCCATTTACATCAACAGAATTATGTAAGAGTCATATGACATGTATTAATCTAGAAATGACGCAGTGTAGAGAATTACTATTTTTAGAACTGAGAAGGAATATTTACGTTGCTAATTTAATCTTTTAAGTATTCTTTATTTTTCTTACATATATATTCATATATTTAATAACGGTGAGTTCACTCTATGTGCTCTATAACTCTCACTCTGTATATTGCAAGCTTCTCAAACAAACAGTGAGCTTCACTGTTACACTGGGAGTTAACAATATATATCACTATATATTGTTATCTCCCAGTCTCCCAGTGTGATAGTAGGACAACACTATGACAAGCCTTTTATAGAAGGAAACAAAGAATATCATTAATTAGTTTTAATTTATTTGTGAGCTCAAACAGCGATCAGTCTCTCATCAAATTGCTCGTGCTTTTATAGTTCGACCGTCTTAAACGCAACCTTGGCTGGCATTCTGCCAATGCACATAGACTCGTCCAAAAGGGGCGTTATTACTTGCTGCGCCGTGAAAGGTCACGTGAAGACCTCCGGAAAAAGAGAATTTATATGCTCAAGGGAAAGAAAGTCCCCATCCTTCCACCTTATTTTGAGAATAATTCGGTCCGAATGGCGCATGCGTGTTTGCGCTCATGATTGCGGATGAGGCGGTCGAACTATACTTCTTTTATTTCGGACTTATTTTCACTTTCGAGGGACATTGGGTAGAACATAGATGCAAAAGAATTAATAGGAAAGCTTACTTGAAATCTTAACTTTCAGTTCAAAAATAGTATAAAGTCTTTCAAATGCATTAAACGAAACCTTAGGAAATTACTTCTCAAGGACATTTAACAGAAATTCGAATTTGGTTTTCTGAAAATATATGTAGGCTCTTAGGTTATATAAAAACCTTTAAAGGACAACTAAAAGAATTAAAATACAGGTAAGAATATTAGTTTTAGAAATCATGCTTTTAATATGCAGTTATATGTGCGGTGAGCTATGAAAATACCTAATCAAACCGCCTCATTTTAATGCTAAGAATCAAAAATAGGAAAGAATTATAAACTAGAAAAACCAAGTATTTAGTTCTTCGCAATTCCTATGCTTGTGAGTACACTCTCAGCATTACAATG
>KK114214.1:0-27513 GCA_000611955.2 Stegodyphus mimosarum | reverse complement strand
CAGAACTCGTGTCCAACCTAAAACTTCGTAGTAGAAAGTTAGGTACAACCCCATATGTTAGCAGTTGTCACTTTGGCTTTGACAGATCCCTTCCACTGTTCCCTGTGTGGTGGTAGAGCTAATTTTAAAGAGAGTTTCGAGTTTCGCTCTTGCCTTTACAGAAACTGTTATTCGACCCTCAGCTTGCAACCACTGTCATTCAGTTATTCAGTACCAATATATTCTAGAAAAAAGTTGAAAAAAGTGTTGCTTTATATTTCCAGCAGAAGAAGAAAATACACGGTTAACGTACTAAACGTATTACTCATATGAATTACCATGGTCATTTTGGAGCAGCATGTTTTATTTAAATCATATTTAAGCGGTTATATAAAATAAAATCCCAGTTCCTGTATTTTATTCTAATATTGCAAAGGACAAGTTGGAATGATTCCTGCTTTCTAAAGTCTCTAAAATTTTATTGAAGTTGAAGATAATCCAATGGGAAAAAAAAAAAAAAAAAAAAGATTCCTAACTCAGAAAAGATTATGCGCACATCATCAACTCCAAGCTAAAGTGTTGAATTTTCCTTATTTTTTATACTATATTTTTAATGCTTGCATTATGTCAACAATGTGAAAGTTAACAATGCAAATGTTAAAAAATAATAACTAACAAAGTTCGTAGCAAATACTAAAAAAGTATTTATTCCTTTTGAAGCAACTCTTTTGTAGGTTATGGATTTTACTGGATAGTATTCCGGAACACATTCATTAACAGCAGTCCTGTAGCAACATCCAAGTAATATTTCAAACAGCAACATATCGAGAACCTTTACAATACAGAATATTGTATATTTAATGTTCTTACAAAATGGTTTTTATCTTGCAAAACTATTAAAAAAATTCCTTTGTTCTTCTTTGTATTTTAATATTGAAAATTAAATAATTTAATATCACAAAGATGTTTCTCGTACTTTCATTGAAGAGGCTAGAAAGTAAGATATTTTGCACAAATGATGTACATAATTAAACATACAGTATATAATTAAAAATGCTGCATTTATTAATTTCTTTTTAATAAGTTTTTAACAACTTAAATTTATTGTAACGTCTTTGTGATGCTACTCTACGAATAAATACCCACGAAGAAATGCAAAGAAAACTGAAAAGTTTCCAATGAGAAAATGAAAAGTTCTCACTCTTAATACATCCTCACTTGAAAATGCTTGAAGATCTTTGCTATGGAAATGTTTAGTAAGTTTGATGTTTGACCAAAATCAGGAAATTTCTTTAGACGCTTCACTACGAACTAAGATACCTGTTGGTAGTCGCTGGGATCGAAAATTAAAACTAGTCTTCATATTTAAAAACGAAAGGAATGCAGGACGTGTGAGTACCGATCTTCTTTTTATTATTAATATACTACTATAATGTATGAAAATGTTTCATTTTCTTATTGAATTCAATTATATTATGATACTCTAAATTTGAGCTTTTGATTAGTCTGATATTAGAATTAATCAATCTGATTGTCAAATTGATTAGTCTGATTAGAATTTCTTTTTAAATCTTTAGCTCCTGTGTTAGAGTCGCAAATCACAAAATTGTTTTGTCGCGTGAATAAATTTGAGCTCTTTTATTCGAGTGGCAGAATTATAACGTAATATTTAAATGATTTACATTTTGAAATTTGAGCTCTGGTATTATAATCCCAAATCACAGAATTACTATAGTGTGTGAATAAATTTTAACTCTTGTATAAGTGTGCCTGACATTTTATGTAATATTAAATTTCCATTTGAGTTTTGTATTAGAGTCGCAAATCAAAAATTTTATTATGTGAATTAAGGCTTTAATTTTTTTTGCTCTAGTATTCCTTTATTAATTCCTTTATCTTGGATTTTTATTGAATGGACGAAATATTTTTATTGTAATACGAGAAACATTATTGAGTGTTTCCTGTGAAATAAAATACTAAATATCATATTTGCTACTGTAATTTTACAACATAAAATAAACTCCTGGACTGTGCAAAATGATCTAAATTTTTAAATATTTATTAAAAGCCTTTTAAAATGAGTTTTGATTCGCTGTCCTAGGATTTTCTGTTTCAATAATATATTTACTTTGTGGAGTTACTTTGTGGTTTACTATAAACACTTTTCACACCCGTACTCAGCACCGACTTTTAAACGAAATGGAAAATATAGGAACCTAAAGACAAGGACACATTGACCGAAAATGAAAGTTTTCCTCCTCTGGAATATAAATGTTCTGAATTAGATATGAAAAAGACCTCTACAGGAAAGAACAAAAGGGGAAACAAAATAGCAGAACAGAAGCGTTAGATAGAAGCCACTATATAAGGAAACTAAAAGAAAGTCTTGCAAAGGTACGAGGTATATGTTGAAAGCCAAACACTCTTTTTTTTAAAAAAAAAAAAAGACGTTGATGGAGTACTAAGACTATTGATTGTTGTTCCTGAAAAATATCGGAAACCGTTGATGACTGCATCTCCGGAAGAAATAGCAGCCCATATTGGTGGAACAAAGATGCATTATGCAAAACATTTTATTGGCCGAACTCTTACAAAGGTGTCAAGAATTTTGTTAAAACTTTGGATAAACGGCACTGAAACTGAAAAGCCACAGGATAAAAAGAAAGCGAATCTGGAAATGCTCTCTGTTATCACAGAAACATCTTGAAACACAGACCAAGCCACATCTTTCAGGAGTACTCTTACATCGAATTTTCTAAATTTGTACGAAATTATGTTTGCCCCCATAAAGCAATCTTAGAGAGACAATACGTAGAACTTTGAAATTCTTCTAGTCCTATGTCTAGAATTCAAACCAGACTGGGAGAAATTCTTACCTCAGGCATAATTTTTCGAACCACTATTCACGACAGTACGAGATCCTCCCCAGCAGAATTAGTTCGCTGCAGAAACTTAAGAACTCCAGTTATGCTATAGTACAAAAAATTATCTGGTAAAGATGAAGAAGAAAATAGTCTTGTGGAATATGTTTTTCAGCTAATGAATCGAATGAGAAGATGTCAACAACTCTCTGGCCAACACAGGAAAGAAGCCATAGAAAGGCAAAACTCTAGTTGGAACAGAAAGCCATAGCTTGCAAATTGCAAGAAAGACTTTGCTGTAGTAGCGGTTCCTTCGAAGCTAAACAAATTATAAATTAAGTGGGTATTTCCTGGAAAACTAGTTCAATGATCATCAGAGACAAATTATGTGTCGAGTTTCTCGAGAAAATTAAAACTCATCTGTACCGCAGTAAAATGTTGAAACTATTTTCAACGAGTAGAAAATATAAGCTTACTATGTTTAAAAGAGAGGTCAAACTACTATGAAGATGAAATACCAAGTCTCAAGTGTTGCTGTGTGGCTCAGATACTGAAATATCTGAAATTTTGCAAGGTATCCAGTTCAATTCACTATTATCTAAAAATCAACGGAAAGATTTGAAGCAGTTGATATTCAAGTATTCCTGTATTATCTCTAATAAACATGTATATATTGATGTTATTGAACATGATATTGAAATAGAATTAGATAAATTGCTATGTCCAGAGCCATGTCGGATATCTGCCAGACAAATCAAGGTTTTAAATATTGAAATAGGCAAGATGATAAAACTCAAAGTAATAGAAGTAGGTGAATCGGATTTTACCTCTTCTCTCGTACTGGTTGAAGTTTCTGAAAATGAGGGAAGATCATTCATTCATTATCGTCGCTTGAGCAGGGGAACTAGAATATAATATTTCCCCTTGAAAAACATTGAAAAAATTAGTAGAAAAATTGTCATCTGTTATACATACAACTATTTTGGATCTTACTCAAAGTTACCGGCATACCCACTAATTAAAAGACACAGAGCTTATGTAGCTCTGTGATTAGTTTTAGCATCTTCATCCCTTAAAGTTATTCTCGCGCCATAAGATTTTAGTCAGTTGATGGCAGGATTATGAAACTGTGAAGAATTTGCTGTGCAATATGTTGAAGTGGTTGCAGTATTCTGAGAAACCTGGGAAGAAACTGGATTTGAAACATCTAGAAATTATCTTGGGGAAAATAAAAATTATAAACTGAATATTAAGGCTTCGAAATGTCAATTTGCTCAAACGACTACATTGGTCAAGTAGAGGTCATAGAAGAAAGGAGACCGGGAGATCAAAGAAGGTTTAAAAACAGGTCAGATCAGTTTTAGGACTTGCGAAATATTATCTAAGATATATTTTCGAATTTTCTGTGATTTCTGCATTACTGACAGAAGTGTTAAAAGTAAAATGTTGCAGATCAATCTTAAATTAGCCTGATGATTGCCAGAAAGCATGTGATAAACCCAAGAAACGGTTAACAGAAAATTCAGTCATATATAGCTCGAACTATTCTCAAATATTCATTGTTCACTGCGATCTTCAAATATTGGTATTGGTATTGGTATTGCATTCTCATGGATAAATCTTAATGGTGAAGAGCATCCAAGAAGGGTTCTTAGCAAAAGGTTTTCATACATTGAAAAGAAGTGGGAAGATCGAAAGGGAATATGTTGTCATTGTCTTTGCAGTACAAGAGTTAAAATTCTACCTTGATGGACCGCATAAATTCATTTTGCAGGCAGATATCAATCCTTTACTTCGGATGGACAAAAACACTGGAACTAATTCTAGATTATTAAGACGGGCTTTGATATTACAATCTGTTAACTATGAAGTTGTGCATAGAAAGAGGAGACAACATAAAAATGTCGACAGTTTAAACCATTATAGCCAGACATGTCCCAACTGAAGATACATATACTAAGAAATTTTAAATTCATTGCTTAAATATTTTCTTATACGAGAATATTGAATTTTGTATGTTTATTTTAAATATTTGCTTGAAAGGCACTTGTATTCATTTGGTCTGATATTTAAATGTGTATGTTATAGGTATGCTTGAACACTTTTTTGAATACTTTGTCTTGAAAAGTCGGCAGGGGAATGAAAGAAAACTAAGGGAAGAATTTAAGGTTATAACGCCTACGTTGCTTCGCTGGTAAATAAATAATAAGCGAGATGAGTAAAAGTACTCTCGCTTAAAAGATCCTCGCTTGAAAAGCCTCGGGATAATGACGTTTAAGTTTTTGCCAGTTTGGCAATGTTTGATCAAAATGATGAAATTTCTTTAAACACCTTACTCCAGTCTTCAGTTTTTAGCAATTAACAAAATTCCTCTAATTAATATTTAAGAAAACAATGTGAATATCAATCAAAGCATGTTATTCACTTAAAGTTTATAAATTATAGAGTTGTTCATAGTTTCATTTTAATTATTTGATATAATTTTCAAAACCTATTAAGAATAGAGCAGAAAATACATTTTTTGTTCTTTTTACTTTCAGAACACTAGATTCCCTCTATTATTTTCTTTTTGTTCTGTTTCATCTATTGTATATTGAACTTCTTTTACTATATTATTTATGTTCTTTGATGCACTAACATTAAATATGTAAAGGCGTATGAATCCAAGCAAGGCGGTTATACTTTCCATGTGAAGTGATAAAATGTGAAGAAAGACGTAAAAAAAGTATCGAGATTTAGGAATTTCCGTTGCAAGAACCCGCAAGTTCCTGCAATTTTCTGAATTTAAAAGCCGTATTTATACTTTTCCCAGTCATTTGCGAAAGCCGATACTGATTAGCAATGTAAGTAATTCTGGGAAAAGGTAAGAACATAAAAAAGCAGCAAGTTTTCTATAAATAAAAATGAAATGGATTTCAAATATGTCCTCAGAACAGCTCATCTAAGATGGGATATTCTGCGCACCAAAGCTTCTCAGACATTCTTATCACTTGCGACATCTCTTGATCAATGGAATTATTTCTCGAAGTCCCTACTTGCATAAAAACTTTTTTTGATCGAAAACTGCTGGAAGAAATTAAAAGTATCCTTACGTATGCTTGTGGTGTAAATTTGTGGTGTAAAGTTCGGGAATCTGAAGACTCAGATTCGATTTTCGGTGGGTTTTCCAAGAAGTTCCTTTAGGAAGGAAAGGATGACTAAAGAAGATTCACTAAAAAGCAGAAGACGATGGTAATTGCTAACTTCGATTGGTCAACTACGATCGTCTTTATTTCTCTGTTGCGTTTTAGTCTGGTAGAGAATATACCTAAATAAAGGCTCTTCTATCAAGTGGGTTATGAGGTGCAGTATTCAACATGGAAATACTGTAGTCTGAAGAGCCAAATACTATTCTCGGTGAACCATAATCATTATCTTCAAACTCATTGCTAAATTTCTAATCTCACAGTTGTAAAGCATTAATCATAAAAATTGGATTGCTGGTTTAAAAAGAAAAATCTGAAGAAATGCTTCTTAAAAATAAATTACTTAAATATAACCTGCGACCCTCCGTAATTTTTATGACGACTATCTTGACCTACACTTCGGATCTAATTCTTGACCTACACTTCAGTAATCTTGATCTACACTTCGGATCTAAAGTTGGTCTGGAAATACAAGTGAGGTATTTACTGGGAGATGAATGCCAAGAAATACAATATATTAAATATAACGAATGATTCTATAAAGATACCAACGTTGAAGATTTTAAACTATATCACATTTAATAATAACAATACTTTGAATGTTTTAACAAAATTTGACTATAAATAGAATCGAAAGTATAGTACATTTTAAAATGTTTACTACTCACGAGTACTCCTTAAATTTTTTTAATAAAAAGGCAACACTGAAAAATGTTCCAAGCTTCTCATAATATCATAAAAATAGTCGAAAACGATAGCTGCCGAAAATACGGATTTCTAAATATTTTCATGAATATAGACTGTAAATAGTTTCATGTTAAGTTTATCTTTTTACATAAACAAATTCCCAAAATGTCTTAAGAGTTACCTTTAAAGTATATTTATTCATTTTAAATATTTCTTACGGGAGAAATAGTTTAGCAAAAGGTTTACGTCTGCAAAGAGCATCCCTTAGCATAGCATTTGACGTGACATTATTATAATTTCGATTTGTAATAGCCTCTAAATTCTTGAAGATTTACCAGACGAAGCATGATTTGGGCCAAAAAAAGTTCTACGAAATAAAAAGCAAGAAAAACTAATTAGTATTCTGACCAAATGCAAAACGACGTGTTTTTTAAAATGTTCACCATAAAGTTAACTTAGAAGAACTTTTCTCTTTAATTTGCGTTAAGAGAAAAACAACTTCAAGGTGTAGTATTAAAAGTGTTTAATTACATTTCTAGAAGAATGTTATCATATCAGTCTCATACATTGGAGTCTTTTTTTCTTTCTGTAAAGGAGACTCGTTTTAAGTATGAAATTTTCAGCTTATTCGGACCAGTAGCGTGCTTAATATGATATTGTCGAAGCTGCACTTTTAACAATCAGCAATAATAATCATTAGTATTTTGGAAATATATTCTTGAATTATTGTTTTATTCTACATACTTCGTAATAGCATAAATTAAGTTAGCTTTAACTTTGCAGTCCATCGTACTCATTGAAAACGTCGCTTTCGGTACATGTCCAAAAAATAAAATGTTCTTCATTGTTCAGTGATTATTCTTCGTTCTTGTCACGTTGAAAACATACAGAAAGAAGACCAACAGATGATTAAAGAGGGTCCCCTTCATCTCTGCATCTGTCGCCGCTACATAAAAGGGGGCAAGCCGAAAGAGCCCGCCCTTGTATGGGGTCCTTCTTTCTTTGTGTCGGCCTCGGGAAAGTACCAGGAGGATTAGTGTTTAACGCGTCGAAGGATAAGCCGTCCAGAACCGAAAGCTAGTTATCTGCATTTGTAATCTGATCAGATATCACCGCATGTAACGAATTTCGGGCGACACATTGTAGCGAGCAAACTTAATACACATGCCAAAATGTCTTTACAGTTTAGGTGTTTGCGTTTCCTTGCCTAAATGATGTTGAGAAGGAGATAATTTTACCACTTCTTGCTTGGGAAGCGTATCTTTTGTGATTTCTCCCACAGATAACGACTATTTCCGCTTCATTGTGTTTTCGTTCTTCAAAAAAATACGATCACTTGTTGCATACAGAACTGAATTGCGGTACGAAGCATAATAATGTTATATTCAGTAATTATGGGGATTTTTATAAAATAGATGATTGGCAATGGTAATAGACGATTTTTTTTTTTTGAGAAAACCGCTGAGTTGATATTGATTTATGGTGAGGGGATATTTTGGCACTTATGATTTGATAGCTGCAGCATTTTGTTATTGTAATCCCTGGAGGATTGTCGTATGGGAAAAGAAAATACATAACTGATAACATAAGTATTTATATTGAATGGGAATCTGGTGAACGTATGGAGCGGATGTTACCGTTACGTTTTCTGGTTAAGTCAGCGATCAATTTCTTAACGCTTTAAGACTAAGCGCTACTTTGCGTAAAAAAATTATTAAATTTGCTAGTTACTTTATACATGTCGTTCCAACCCATGGAATTTTTTGTTCCTATCTGGCAACGCTATTTTCGCTACATTATTATAGAGTCATTAGGTTTAATTCGGTGCAGGAAACATGAAAAATCAACAACGTCCTCCACGAAACTGGGACACCGTACCTCCAGATTGGTAGCCGGACGTGCTTCCAATTACACCACGAAGTACACCGTAAAGAGGAAGCAAAAATAACCGAATTCAAATAATTTTTTCTTCAAATTAGTACAAAGTCATGTACAGTTTCGTTAAACTAGTACATGACTATGTATTCAATAGAAGTGATAACGAGTCCTTTAGCATTTTCATGCTGCTCTTTTATATAGACTGCTTGGCATTCGCTAATGTGATGTAAACGGATTAGTAAATAAATATTCTTCAAACATATCGGTTGAATCAGAAATAGTTACACTGCTATATTGATATGTAGGTATTATACTAGACTACCGACAGAAAGACATTCTAGCATAATTTAAGGGAATCTTAATAGACCTGGTAGTAAAAAGTAAGAATTTTACGAATTTAGACTCTTAAAATAATCAAAGAACGGGGTTTAACTCTCCAACTGGCCTGTGATTTTCTATCCATTGGTTTGAATTTTTTTAAAGCATGTTACTGGTTAGATCCTTCGGAAATTCACATAGGTTTTTTCTTCACTTCACATATTTTTCTTCACTTCTTTTCGTGATCATATTCTTTTAAATGCGATTATATTTGCCTCGGCGCCATTCTCTAATTTCAGTTCTATTTAGAAGAAAATCTTGTTTAAAACCCAAAAGCAAAATTATTATTAAAAGCACTATACTAAAAATGCGTAAGAAGCGTAACTAATTTTAAATTCTTCTCAAAATGCGTTTTAATTTAAAAACTTTAATCAAAAATTGCCAGCCCGAGGTCTTTAATTGGATTTCACAAAAAAAGTGCTTCATTTGTATCAGTTGAAAAATCAGTTCGGAAAAATGTTTTAATGAAAATTCGGGGTTATCTTATTTAGTTTGATTTTATTCTTAGTTCTTCGTTATTACATTACCGTATCATTCGGCGTATAACGCGCACCGGTGTATAACGCGCATCTTTAATTTCAAACTATTACTAATTTTTATGTATATGTGTGCACCTTTCTCTTTACGAAGAATCCTGAAAAATACATGTGCGATGCTTTTATCTTCTGAAGTCATTCATTCGTAGATTTTTCCAGGCATTCGAAAGGTGGTGTACTGAAGTAAGAAGCGATAAGAGAAACATTACGTGTCTAGGGGGGGGGAAATGCTTAAGGAAGTAAATAATTTTGCAAAGGGTTGGGTTGTATTCAATGCAGGTGTGCACAAGAATGTTATTCTAGGTTTTCGAGGGAAAGGGAATAGAGTTTGAGGTAAGCATACCCTTCCGTCCCAAAAAAATTCACCGAATTAGGAGTCAGATCTCTTTCTGCAGTCAGCTGAATCCGTGATTTTGAAGTGAACATAGAAGGTTTAAGTAAATCGCATTTGCTTTAGTTGAAATACACTTGATCTAGTGTTCTTTTTAGTAATATATATGGTTTCTGCCAAACGAAATATCACAATGCTGGTTTGAAATTCAAAGTCAATCAGCTTGCGAAAGAAAATGAAATAGTGCTGCAGCAAGGATGTTTGATGATGGTGAAAAATAGAACGGATGGTGATTATTTGTTCATGAATCAGAGCAACAATGATGGTGAAGATGAAAAAGAATTAGATGATATACCTGAAGATGTAATGAAAGACGAACATGACTAACTTTTCATGTTATCTGATAACGAAAGTTTTTAAGTTTAAAAGGTATGTCATTTCTTTTAAATAAACAGCGGTTAGGTACACGTAAAAGTCTAATTTTTGCATGCTGACATTTTCCTTATTTTTAATCTATTACTTTCATATCCGGCTTATAACGTGCACCCTTAAATTTTGATACTATTATTTATATTAAATGTGCGTGTTGTACACCGGAATATACGGTAGTTAAAATAAATAAATAGGTAAAACTCATGTCGTTAGTAGCGATACTGTAATCGTAATCGCGAAATTTGGTTATTTTCATAGTAATAGACGTATAATACATCTTCATGCTCATCATTAACTCTTAATCGATATCACAGTTTACATATGACATCTAAAATAATGAGACTGAAGCATTGAATAAATGCAGTTTCTAATGTCTTATAAGTGATCCTCGCTTTATGCAAATTGAATGTATACAGGATATACCTCGTTTTATAGAAGTATATGAAGCTCCGCATCTTTACTAAGAGTTCACTTCACATCATTCAGCTTTTATGAAAGTGCACTTTTGCAAGTGTTTCTATTCATTCATGGCAAGAAATCTAAAAAGATTTTTCTCTGTTGCTATAAGAGATGAAAAAGCGAAAATAACACTATGATTTATTTTATTCAATGATTGCAAAATCACGTAACTTTAACTGTTAATATGCACATCTTTTAAGTATCTCTGAAAAACTAAATTCTGAATATCTTTAACACTGTGACATGCAGTTACAGAAGCTGTAGACACGAATGCCTTAAGCATTCAAGGTACAATAGGATTTAAATAAATCACCACCTTATATTTTCTCCCAACAATTTAATTTCCTCTATTTTTCAAAATTCAACTTCCTATAACCTCAATTTAATACACTCTTTTACCACAACCGTCGCTTCTTGCAATGCCTTCAGTTTCTTCCCGAATTTTAGAAGTTGAAACTACATCGTATGTGCAGAAAATAGGGCAATCCTTTTTATGTAAGTTATGCATTTTTTGCATCATTCGTACTATTAATGTACTTTGTTGAGCCATTACATATTAATTTGGCATTATTTATTTATTTAGGTAAAGCTAATTTTTTTCTCGTGCGCATTAGCGGTAATTGCTCCTTCATAGCAGAGATAATTTCACAGAATTGATGGGGGGGATTTTGTAGGGGTGAGAAAATTTATATTTGAAATTCATTTATAACATTTAATTTATGAGAATATACTTCTAATGCCATTTATGTCGTTTCCCAACTGAATACTCCAGTTATGTTTTCAATAAGGAGAAGTACATTAATGGGTGAAGGGAAAGACCATAAATGTAATAATTACATAATTACATATTACACTTTTATATTTAAAAACTGATACAATTGGCTTAGTAAATGAAGCTCTGTGCTTAGTAAATGAAATTCTCTATTCTTTATCTTATGGCATCACTTGCGGAATATAAGATTATTCTATTACCATATTTTAGTATCTACTAATAGATATTTTACTAAACGTAGCTTACATCCCTTTCCTGAACTCATTTTAACACTTGATACAAATTATTTAATTCTGAGTTAATTATTAAAAAAAATCATAAATTTAAGGATTACATAAGAGGAAGGCAGAACGGAAAAACCTCAGGAAAAGTCCAGCATCACTTAAGAGGGGAAAATCAATCTGAATAATACTTTGCATTATTTTTAATTTACTATTCTGAAAATGTTACTGTGTAAATAATATTAGGTTACAAGGTGTTTCTTCCTCCTTTTTAGCATGCCTTCGTGGTGTAGTGGTCAGCAAACTTGGCGCGTATTCGAGAGGTTTGAGGTTCAACCGGAGAGGGCATTGCTCATTTTTCACATCCTCTGCTTCAAAATAACCTAACGGCTCTACAGTGGCGCCTCGAACTAAAAAAAGGTTGCGGATGATGATTTTCCACCACTAGGATTTGGCGATTGGGTACAGTAATCCCCTTTTCCCGCCTTCTTAGTATGCCTTCGTGGTGTAATGTTCAGCACTCTCAGCTCATATTCAAGAGATCTGTGGTTCGAGACCCGGCAAGGGCCACGGCTTCTGCTTCCAGAATAACCTAATGTCTCTGCAAGGTATTTAGTTAAGTTATACTTAATCAGTAATAATTAGGCAAAAATAACTTATTAACAATCTCATATTAATTTTTGGATACTTAATATGGCAAATGAGCCATGCCATAATGGTAATAACATATAACTTTAATATGGTAAATGAGCAATGCATCACTAATGATGATAAAGTGTATTTATTATTACAAACCGAAAACTGAAGAACAAAATCATAAATCCTTAAGATCTAGTAAAGAATGAACGTGAATACATTTAAACAATTATATTTTAGAGGATTTACTATTAATAACGACGTAATTAGTACACATCTACAAATTCGCTTTTTAACTATTGCCTTTACAGAAAAGTCCCTGATGTCGCCTATACTGTAATTCGGATTGCTTAGAATCCTTTAGAATGGTATTTATTCGAAGCCTTAGAATGTCATAATCGAGCACTGTCTGAATGAAAGAAACAGTGTATCAGGCTGAAATTCTAAGGAATTAATGCTCAACCAAATACAGGATGATCATATACTGCTCGCGATCATAGTGTTTTCAGATGAGGCAATCTTCTATATATCTGAGAAGGTTTGTTCACGACATTGCTGAGTGCTTTAGGAATGAGTACCCGTTTCAATTTCAGATTAAAGTGAGTGTGTGGTAGGCTGCTTCGATGGGTAACCTAAGATAGTCTTTCTTCATCAAAGAAGATACTGTAATGGGACTACTTATCTTAATAAATTGCAGATGTTTTTTCTTGTTGCTCCTTCGGTTGCAGCTGTTATCAAATGTGAAGTGCAGTTCGAACAAAATGAAACCCTTTCCATTTCGTACTTCGCTCTTGTAATCTAAAACTTTGTGGATCTGGAATTCGGAAGTAAATGAATTGGCAGCGGAGGACCATTATTATGGCTCGCAAAATCGCTAAACCTTACAGAGTTAGCACGAATATCAAAATGTCTGAGAATGGAGTTCGTTTTAAAGTCAAGTTAAATGAGTCAAGTCATATATAAGTATGAGGTTTAACTCATATGTCGAGACATATGAGTATGGAGCTGGACTTTGAGAATATGTTAGACATAATGTACTTGGAAAGGCTAAGAGATCTAGATGACCTCAAAGTGAAGACTGTTAAAGTCATCAGGGGCATTTCTGGTGAACAGCACCGTACAGCCATTCTGGGTTTCAGGATGTGGGTAACTGACTGTACAGATGTGACTGGTGTAGAACTGGAAGCATGGTGCTGAGGACGAAAGGTATGCAGTATTGCCAGATAGTACTTATTTGAAGTACTTTTGCATGATACGAAGATATAATGAATTTGAATGAAGGGCCGATTTTAGGAAAACCCTACATCAGCGATTCCTAGTGAAGTGCTGTTTTATGTTATTCAAATGGTCTTAACTCATTTATTCTATTGGTGCAGTTCATTAATAACTGCCATCATATTCAGTATTTATTATGGTTTTCTGAAAACGAAATTTTAGAAATTTCTACCATAATCACTTACTAAACATTTCAAGAATTCTAGAATATACAACGTTGTTATTCATTTTTGGAATATATATATATATTTATTTATATTCCTCTGTATATTAACTGATGGTATGAAGAGAGAATAATGTTTTTGGCTTCCTTTATTTTCAAATTTGTTTCAAATTCTTTTTAGATGGAAATTAGTAAAACATCCATTTTCATGTACCATAAGATTACAGCATCACTTGATTTTGGCATGCCATAACTTGTGTTTAATTATTTAACCATCAAACAGTAGTTTTACCGCATATAATTGCATCTCAATAAGTGGTTTCCGTACTCATGTGAGCCCGAAAGCTTAGCTCTGAGACCACTAGTTACTGTTAGATCGATTCGTGCCCAAATTCCACCGAATGGACTAGTTGCATAGGAGTTTCCGTGCTTTTTCCCATGTATAAAGTAAATATGAGCCAGTTGTCCTTAAAAGCCTCTCCGAAGGCATTCTAGCCCTAAGGCAGATTGCCCTAGTATGTTTTGCCGCTTAATTGAAGTAATCCATTCTTGTATCCAAGAAGTGGAATCGAGCTACAGCTCATAACAGCGTCGATTCGTGATATATGGAGGCTGAAGGGTGCAACAGGAGTAAGTTTAAGAAAAGCAAATCAATTCCTACTTTTATTTTAATTAGATCTGTTAATATTTCCTGTCTTATTACCTGATAATTACTATTTATTAAAGTTAACGGAACAGATTAATATTGAATCGAAACGACTTCTAATTAACTGAAAATTCTAAGACAGAACTTGAATAAGAATCTTTTTTGCTCTTTTTGCGCAGTATGAAATGGGTTATTTTCATAAGCTGTAAGGTTTTAGTTAAACTAACAAAGTTTTATTTTAATTTAAAACTTTCTATCTCTTCTCAGTTTCAACTTCCCGTCAGAAGAAGCGCGCGTTTTCAGCGTATGCTAATTTGAAGTAGAGCCAAGTACTATTTAAACCAGAGGTAGAAACCTCTCAGTGTGAGAGAGCTTTTAGTCTCAGATCACCGTCATTCTGTTCGACGTTCGCCTGACCAGCTAGCAGCTAAATTATAAGCCATAGTGCTTACTACGTGATTGCTTATTGAAATAAATCCAAGTGCGCTAGTATTAGTAATTCTTGCTACGCACTATTTAGTTAGAGGCCAACTCCGCGATTAGCTCTGTGAGCAAAGATTAATCAAAATTCTGTTTAGTTTTAGTTTAAATTTATCTGATTGTTTATTTAGACCCAAGTGTGGTCTTTTACTTTCTGTATCCCTCCCGAGTTGGGAAGTGATTTGTAAATAAGATTGATTTAATAAAAGAGGATTTTAAATCCCTTTCAAGTGCAGTTATTAGACTACTTCAGCACAGTATCTACACCAGAACATAGCTGATTTCAGCTCCCTCTTCCAGATCAGGACTTTAGGACTTTAAGGAGTTACTTCAAGATGTTTGCCAAAACTACGCACAGAACACTCAGTCCTGACAAAGCCTTCCTACTTACTGAATTTACCGTCTTGTATAGTTTATATTAGTTCTTTAATTTATATCATTTATTAAAACTTAAACATCAAACTACATAGAACGGACAAGTTTAAGCATATCAAATTTATCAAGGACAAAAAAAAAAAAAATAAAAAAAAAAAAAAAAAAAAAAAAAAAAATGAAAAGAAAGTTCTTTCTAGGAGGGATTTTTTGAGTCTATGAATCTTTCTGGTACAATTTGGCAGAAGAGGTAAGCATTTTTTTTTGTAGTAGTAATAAATCCTTACACGGATGATAAACTCTTAATGCGAATTTCTTATATTTCTAAGAAATTGATTATAAAATTTAATTGTATAATGAGTAGGTACGAGAGCTAAAGAGCAAAGATAGTATCTATAATGATAAGATAGTACTTATAATGTCTTCTTTTCAGATAAAGCATTCAATAATACTTCATGTTTTTTGCTAGTTACCGAAGTTACATTCAAAAATCCACTTGCAATTTAAAAGCATTTCCGTTATTAATACAAAATATTTCTGCAAAAAATATCGGGTCACTCAATTTTCATATACACTGATGTGGAAACTTACAATTTTTCACTGATTAGTTCCGGAGAATATTGTTGAATATTTAAAATGAAATACAAGCGAAATCAAGAGCATCTGATGTTTGATATCAGAAAAACGAAGAGTCGAGAGAAGGTAAGCTGTGTTTCAAAATGGTATTAAAATACGAATTAAAAGCAGTAATATAATTCTTATTATGCTGAAGATGAAAAACTAAGACAAATCCACGAATGACATACTGTTACATACGGAAAAACTACGTATTCTCTAAGACAATCAAAATATAATAAAGCAAAGCAATTTTAAAAATAATTAATTTTGCAAACATGGAGGAATTTGTCACCATCATGGCAGTTCAAGCTAAATTTCATGACAACCATATGCGTTATCTTATTTACAATTGCTGACAAATACCAGATCCTTTACAGCTCCGACTTTTCGCTGTGTAAGTTCTACGTATTCACCTTGCCGAAGAAACTTGTACAAGAAATTCACTTCGTTGAGAACAAGCATCTCAAAACAGAGTATCAAAACTAGTTTTATGCAAAGATTTTTATGAAGAAGTAAGGAAAATATTGCTTGTAAACTAGAACAAGAGCTTTATTAATATCTTAGAAATTTTTTATCTCTGTATTTCAAAAGGTTTATGCCATCTTGAATAATTTTTGTTATCTTGGTTGTCAAAGTTTTTTTATCAAGTCTATCTCAGTCGTTGGGATAATTCAAGGCTGATGCAGCAGGTTCCCCCGTTGCATAGGCGGCAAATTTAGAAACAGCAGATCTTTTAAAGTTCAAAGAAGCAGGCGAGCAGCATGCAAAATTTAGGAATGGCGAAAAATTTTAGAATTTAGAGAAGATACTAAGAAGTAGAATTTAGAGGTGGCAAAATTTTTAGAATGTAGGGAAGCACCGGCCCGCAGAATTTAGGATCTTCAGAGAATGCACTGAGCCATAAAAATGTCCAGTGCTTGCCCTACTCTCACGTACTGATTGCAAACCCATTGTATAATTTATAAAACATGTTAAAACATAATCTAAATTCAAACAAATGTATGTGTATTTTTCGAGTTTTGGTATGGAGAGCGGAGGGATGGTCATTTAGCAGTGGTGAAAGGAGTGCATGGAGCAAAAAAGGTTAAAAAATCCTGCTATAGGTTTCTTCCCTCTTTCACTGTCGATCTCTTACTATCTTCAGATATATAAATACTAATAAAACATAGAAAATATATCAACATTTTGACCACTATTACTGTAAAGCAGGAAAACAATAGCCTTTAAAGATTAAAATTTTATTCGTGAAACTGAATCTACTTCATGTTATTTTCGTTAGTAATAAAAATAGGGTCAAAAAAGTATCATTTAATAATTTATTTTCCTTTTTTTGGTTTTGCGACGCATATGGTATCAAAATTTTTATTTTTTAATTTTGATTTTGACTTGCCTAACGGCTAGAGGAATTGCACGGAATCGCATTTGAAGACCTCTGCTAATCAATCACCGCAACAGACATAACGTTTTTATGATATGATTTTGCGTTCTTATTTGCAAACGAATTGCTTAAAGGCTACATTAAACGTTTCTACGATACGTATTTAAAGTTTCTCTTTGTGGTTTTCCTCTTCTTCTTGGAAGCAATTGAAGCATATTTAGAATTACTTCCTAGCAGACTTAATAGGTTATTTGAATTTTGCAGTATTTTACTAACCATAAGAAAATTAATCAAAAACTGTAGGTGAACTTGCTTAAATTATTCCAAGAAAGCACAGGAAGAAGTGGGTGGACAATAGATGACGGCGGGGGTGTAGTCCCAGAGCACTAACTAGTGTAACACACAACGCTAACTGCATAGCTGCTTTCCAATTTTGATGAAAAACATTGCGAAGAACGGACCCAAAGTTCTGCCATCCCTCTTTGCCTACCACCAAAGCATTCGAGAGGATTTTCTTCTCTCCCACCTTGCCCCATGCCGCACAGGTACGATATATTTATTAACATCTATGTCTTCCCCGGAATTTGGCTTAGGTAAACTTTCGAAAACAACATTTCCTGAAAAAAAAAAAAAATCATTAATGCACGAGTAATTTAATTCGTATAATTTAGTGGCACTTCTCTACAGACACCCACCCCCCTTCTTGAATGTCTTTCAATGTACTTCGGACGGTGATGCTGATTATTTACTTTAGCAACGTTTTAGACTAATTGAAAACGCATTCAGATTTTTAACGTTGTATTTGCATTATATATTGCTAACGTGCAGTCTGTTATAAATCTTTGAATTCAAGTTTATCTTGAGGCATTTTTAATTTCTCATTATCCTTTATCCAAATTTCGGACTGGCAGCAAAATGCTGTGAGTATTAAAAAAAGGGAGGAAAAAAAATCAACGAGTCATTCTCTTTGTCATTAAAACAAAAATTTAATTTTTTTCCATGACGTGATGATTAGTCTCTTATGTTCAAAGAACAAACTATTGTTTATTCTCTTAGTGATTAGGTTATTTAGAAGCAGGTGCGATAAAAAATCAGCAACGCATTCGCCAGGAATCGAATCACGGACCTCTGGAATACGCGCTCAGCTTGCTGACTACTACACCACGAAGGCATGCGAAGAAGGCGGGAGAAATACCGATAATCTTTAATATTTAATCTTATACGCTGTGCTACACCCCAATTCGAGGTGAATATGGTATAGTATTTAAATTTTTTTTATATGTTCCTTTAAGTTAATTAAGATAATTTCACCTTTCTCATCCACTTGAATGTTTTGGTTTTAAGCTTCCTTCTAGAAAATTTCAAATCTGTACAATCGTTTTGATTAGTCGTTGCCTTTCGGAGTTCTTTTGAGGATTTTAATAAGTTGCGTGAACTTCAGACGAGAGCTTCGCTTAAGCTTATTGAGACTGTTTCACCTTTCCCCAATATTGTTTGTACTACGTTTCTTCTATTTATAATTCTAGATTTTCACAGAAATATTTCTTTTATTTAACAGCTGGCTGAACAAAATAACAGATAATCTTAATTTATTGTCCTTACGAGCAATTTTCTGTTATTAACATACCTTCATCGACGAGTTGTTGTTATTTTCTTCGGGAAGGGCTTACATCAAAACCCATGAGGGTTATCTGCTTAAAGGAAGGGGATGCTTTCGTGGAGAATGCTTTATGGGAACTAGTTCGTATTCACATTACACATGAGAAAATCCACGAAAACTCGCATTCAGCCAGCTTGTTCATAGATCGAACTACCAGTGTTCAGCGATTTTACTACTCGGATGCTGTTGGGGTGAGTTGCTGCGAAGACACGCTAACGTGGCGCATATTCTGGTTATTAAATCGTTGTTTGTCTACTAAACTATCCAAAGTACATGACAGGAATATAACTGAGAAAACTGCTCGCAACTACTTTTGAATATAAGATTCATAAAATAATTTGCCTTCTCTTTTTCAAAAATCTGTCTTTCCTTTTCAGCACTAAAGATAAGAATTCTGCCTACACAGAGCTAAAATAATAGCTCATATTTATGTTAATGATATGTAAATATAAGGTACAAAAAGTATTAATAATTTAAATCTAAATAAAATGCTACTAAGTTCCAACGCAGTCCTTTTCCCTCTTGAAAATTATTGAAATTAACATTTAATCTTCTGAGAGGAAAAGGGAATTGTTTAGCAATTCTTTAAGCTGAGAATCGGGCGTGATATTTTGGATAGTGAATCTTCCCAAACTATAATCCTGACATATAAATTTAACTCAGTATTTATAACATGAAATATGAAGGATTTTTTCGTAACAAAACTTTCAAAGAAACTTTGAAATCAAACGGGATGTATTAAACTCTTTCGAGATCCCTTTATTTATGTCATATTTTTTAAGCGCGACAATTGCAACAAAAGGCATATTCTTCTCAAAGGATTTTCTGTGAAAAATTACGAAGTTTATCTCTGCAGTTTCAACTTCTGGAAGCTAGAAAAGCAAATTTTTCTGAACATGTATCTATAATAAATGATTAATGATTAAAATAAAGTAATATATACTTAACATTTAACTTAAAATGGGTCTGTTGAAAGCAGTTTTAAAAAATTTTCAACTAGAAACGAAAGATATGGGAAAATACATAAATATAAAGTAACGTTTTTAGAAATCTTACTTCTTTAACGCATCTTGTTTCTGAAATATATATATATATATATACTGCATATTATTGAAAAAGCTCATACGCAGTACATCTTTATTCATCTAGTATATGTAGTGAAGCAATAGATAAAATTATCAGCTCTCATGCCCGATGTTCTATCGCAAAAGACTCGAAATCTCCAAGACTTAAAAATTTTAATTATTGTACTAGAGTAAAATAAGAATCATGGGAGTGAAGAAATAAATATATTAACAGACTCTAGTCTGATAATAACATATAGGAATCTTAAACTTTCTAGGAACTTATGATCCATACACATATTTTAGGCTTTGCTAATAAAAATAACCATTTCTGTTAATTTAGAGTAGTTGCTTGTCTGGTTATAAAATTATAATTTTTGCGAAATTTCAACTGTAATTTTTTTTTAAAGAAGTCTTTCTGACTCTGAGGGTAACTTCACAGTTGTGCCCATTCTCAATTTTTTTAAAACCATGAACCCAGCTAATAAACTGTATTCCAGATTTTAAATTAGTAGTATTGAAATTATTGAGTTGCAAGGCAAATTATGTTTATACCGATACAGTTCCATAAAAAGGGAAAATTAAGAGCACCAAATAATTAATTTGCATTCACGTAGTATTGGATATTACTGTGAATTCATCTCAATGACAATTACCGGACAAAGTCTTGGTTAGGAGCTATTACATTTTTTATTGTCTCCAAAAAAAAATAACGTAAAATACTTTTACAAACTCAAACTTGAATATGAATTTGAAAATGTTTTCCTTCCTCTTATTGGCAACTTTCCAAAAAAAAAAATTTTATGTGTGTGTCGGGAGGGGGAAAGAGAGTTTCTTGAATATGAACGTTGACTGTAAAATATTCACATTTAAAATTCAGCACTTAAATCTAAAATCGAAGAAGCTGGCTAATTGCTTCCAAGTGGTCTAGGCTATTAGCACTACAACAAACCGCTTTGTCCAAATGACTGCTAAATGAATTTAACTGCCGAATAATTTCGCCATTCACACTTAACCACTTAATTTAATTACAGTTTAGGTAACAGTACATCACTGCAAGTGCAAAGTTTTTGCAGTAAGCTGCCCACACCCCAGTCCAATCAGCTGCCACTTTATTTTTAACCTTAATGCTCCCTTAATTGCCCCGCTGACGTTAAAGGAGAGCTATGGCCAATATATTCGCCGTTTAGATTTGCTTAATTGCCCAGAACGGTTCATGGCCTAATGTTGGAGCGTATGCCTGTCGTCACACACGCGCCGTAAAGGGGGTTTGGCGATGGGGAGGGTGCACGCGGATCCCGTGAAAAACGATCGGTTCCCATGCTAATCCTGTTCCGGAGCACGAAAACCGGGAAATTCTTAATTGCCTCGGGCTACTGGGAGGTCACGTGCCACAGATTTACAGAACGCTTCAAAACAGCGGGGATTTTTTTTTTTATTTTGCGAAAGACCTGTGGGAAAAAGGATATGTATAACATTCGTTTAAACAATGATACAAGCACTGTGTTGGATATTTCCTAAATGGAACGGCGTTCAAATGGATGTTTCGTGCAGAAAGCATTCATAAAAACTGTCCATCTCACTTCCAAATTAAGCTAAACGAAGACTCGCGATTATATTCTGCCCGGGTAATGGTACTTTTTGTACCAAATTAATTTGACAACTCTATCATGGGATGCATAAGGGTACAGCTGTGATGTCCAAACTTTCTCTAATGAGTTCAATGCTTATAAGAAGAAGACGTGTCAAGAACGAACTATTACACTGCTTAGATTTATATAATTTCTATGCTTGCTTGCTTAGAATTCCTAACTTTCTTACGCCTTTGAACGCAGATAAGCATCAGTATTCGTTTGCTCTGGAGATAGCACATGAAGCATCTAGCTTTATATATATATATATATATGCCTCTTTCTGAGCATACGTTTTACTGTATCAAATTTTACACCAGTGTGCAATTGCACAGTAGGTGATTATGATGAAAATTAAGTAATAATAACAAAAGGAACGATGTTTTCTATCAGAATGGTAAATTTTGACACTTTGTAGAAACATACGTAATCTTCATTTCTTTTTAATGTTAACGAGTAAGACTGAACATCGCGATCTGTTCTGGATCACTATTTGCACTTATGAAAATCAAATACAAATAGTGATTTCACTTGATTTTCAAATTTTATCAAAATAATTAAAGAAAATTTTTGAAATGCGAAGTGTGTTATGCACGAATAATAAATATTTATGAAAAATCTGGAAAGGCCTCCCTCTTCCGTTTAAAAAAAAGTGTAGTTATGGGGGATTTGTTCTCATTTTCTGCATCAGTATCTTCTGTTCGGAAGGTTTCCAGTGACACTGATTCATGTTTTCAACATTAATATTAACAATCTTATATAAAAGAATTACTATTTTTGCTTTCAGTTTGTGAAAAATTTTTTTTTCTTTTTTTTTTTTTGTGTATGTTTGTGTGTGTGTGTGTGTTAGTTTTGAGTTTGTGTTTATACAAAAGCAAATATAAATGATAAGATTTGTATTTTAATTTTATCCCGTAAATTTTCTGATTTATATTTGTAAGGTTTTAGTTTAAACTAACAAAGTTTTATTTTAATTTGCCTTTTTCTATCTGTTCTTATTTCAACTTCCCGTTAGAATTTTCAACGCGTTTCAGCTTTATGCTAATTTGAAGTGAAGCCAAGTTTCTATTTAAACGGTAGGTAGGAACCTCTCAGGGTGAGAGAGCTTTTAGTCTCAGACCACTTCTACTCTGTTCAACGTTCGCCTGACTAGCTAGTATTTAAATTCTAAACCGTAGCGCTGTTACGCTATTACTTATTGAAGTAAATCTAAGTGCCGTAGTATTAGTTAAATCTTGCTACGCACCCTTTAGCATAGAGGACAACCTCGCGTTCATAGCTCTGTGAGCAACGGTTATTTAATTTCTATTTAATTTTAGTTTAAATAATTTGATTGTTCAGTTTAGACCCAAGTGCGGTCATTATTTTCTGTATCCCTTCCGAGTTGGGAAGTGGCTGCATATAACAGTGGTTTAATAAAAGAGGATTTTAAATCCTTCTTAAGTGCAGTTCTTCCACCACTTAACCACAGTTTTCTACCACAGAACATAGCTGCATTCAGCTCCCTGTTCAAGATCAGGACTTTAAGTATTCCACGAATATGTTTGCCAAGAGTATGCACCGAACTCTCAGTCCTGACATATTTAATGAATATTTGTAAAAATTTTTAAATTCAAAATAAAATCATTTAAAGCGCGGAATTTTAAACGTTTTCTGGAAAATAATTTTCTTCCTCAATTTATGTGCCCAAAACATTTTACATATAGGTACATATTTTACATGTAGGTAATCACCTCAAAATCTTTATTATTATCATCATCTGCCACATGCGAAAATTTGTTCGCTTATAGCTTATTATATTTGCTATGAAATTTTCGAAACGATCGTTACTTCCTTTGCCGAAGAAAAAGAGAT
Organism: Stegodyphus mimosarum; assembly: GCA_000611955.2. Classification (NCBI taxonomy): domain Eukaryota; kingdom Metazoa; phylum Arthropoda; class Arachnida; order Araneae; family Eresidae; genus Stegodyphus; species Stegodyphus mimosarum. The sequence goes on along the minus strand of KK114214.1, from coordinate 4,017 downwards.
TAGAATTTTTGAATAACTCTGCTACATCCAACACATTAATGAATTTCTTAGACAATTATGTAGGTATTTATAATTTGCATTTAGATAAATTACAGAAATACTTTATGTACATATTTATTAGAAAGTAAGATCTCCTTCTCTCCCCCTTACATTATTGTTCAAAAACTATTTTGGTAAATGAAATTTCAGAAAGAGAGGAAGGAGTTTAATTAACATACTATATAGAATAAGTACTCTGCAAATTCGTATTAAATAAACCACATAGGTAATTACCGTATATATAAAGCACAACAAGCCTAATTATAATAGCTATAATTACTGCAAAAAATAAATAAATAACAATATGTCTTGACAATATTCTTGAGCTCCAATTAACGGTGTGTTATTTCAAAGAAGTTTTGAAGGAATGAAAAGAAAATATAATATTCTTTTCATCCGAATTGCTGTTGGGCAAAACAAAAATGTTCAGCTATATTTTTTCCTTCTTAATACTTATTCCAGAATATAAGGAATGCCTGCTACTCTAGGTAATCTTCTTGTCGATTAAATAAGATATACCAGTAACATTTATCTGGAATTTTAATTGGTGTACCTTATTAGTAATTACCTTTAACAGTTCTTCCTTTGCAATATTAATTTTCTTAATGAATTTCTTCATTAAAATTTTTTTTGCATACATGAACTTAATTATTATTAATTATTGTCTTTAAAAGTTTGAAATATATTAAAGTTATGATTAATTAGAGGGCGAAAGCATTGTTCTTGTTTTTCTCTATTAAACCTAATTGATGTATAGTGAAATACGTATTTTTTTCGTATATTGGACTACTTTCTACTAAGTAATATTTACCCAGAGTGAACACAGATAAAAATTTCAAACAGCTTTAAATATACATGACACATTTTAAAACAAAGGGTTTGAAGCATATAATTAGAACCATAACTTGGACAAGTTTTCGCTTTAATTCTGAAATATGTACATTTTTAAGGAATAGTAAGAAAAGTACAAATTTCCAGGTCTATTTAAGAAAATAAATAAAACATAAGGAAACCATTACAGTCCACAATTGAATTTAGGAATAATTGGGAGGAAATTTCAGATAAGATACGTATAAAATTTGTTCTGTACTTTAATGCCAATATTCTTGTTACATTTCGCATTTTATTATCAGGTTCGTTGCTGAAAACATTTATCGTCTGCTGTTCTCATGAATGAACAGCTTTAAGAACTCATTACATTAAATTTAAAGGGAAGTTACGCAGTAAATTTATACTACGTTAAGCAAAAAAAAAAAAAAATTAATATAAAAAATTACGTAAACTTTTTTTAAATATGCAACTAGTGACTATCATCACACCCGAAATTTAAATTCATGCGAATTTTTCTTTCATTTTTATGACGACTATGCATTTTTTACAGATAAATTATTCTTACACATAAGTTATAATTTTACAGTTAATGAATAAATAAGCATTCTTTAATATAATAAATGCGCATAATCAGTAAAGATAAACAGAGAGATCAGAAATGGAGTAAAAGAGATATTGTTGTAAGTTTAAAAGGGTTAATCACAATTTATATTTCCTCGAATATTAGAAATTAACTAAATTTGATATTTACATGTCTATGGTGTTCTAACTGGAAAAGTATTGTTAAAGATTTATCTTAATATACTTTTATATTTCTAAAGCTTAAATTCCTAGTAAAATTTTAACATTCATCATATAAATGGGAAACTTATAAGCTTCTTCTAACTATTTGAACTTCTAAACAGACTCAAATGTAATATAAAATTTCTCTGTTTGAGGGTTGTATCAAATTATTTCATAAGCTTTATAGTCGACAACCATAAAAATTAACATCGGTTTGGTTTAGTTTACTTTGCTACTGCAGAGCTCACTAGGGTTCTCTGCCTAAGGGGATAGATGCCTTCATGGAGGACTGTATAAGGAAAAGTGACTCGTATACACGTTACACATGGAGAAACCGCGAAAACTCCCAGGCAGCCAACCCGTTCGCTGAGACTCGATCCCGAACCAAACTACCAGTGTTCAGCGAATTTACCACTCAACCGCATAAAAATTAAGAATGGGCTACATAAAAGCAAAAACAAATTTGTCACTTAGAAGCCTTACAGAGTCCATTATCACAAATCTCTTATATCCCTAGCACACAACGCTATGATTTTTTGATATTGCAATTCTAACACTGTGACATACACAAATATTAAAACCACTATGAAGCGGAAAGAATTGATTTCAGCAATTTATATTTACTTGAGAGACTACATTATTACCAGCCAAGTGCTGATTAAGTGGTGTTATCTTTATTAACTGAGAATTAATATAATTAGTGTACCCCAGGAGTACCCGAAGTGATACTTGGGGGTACGACAAAGAATTGAGCTGATGATCACTTGCGAGTGTATTATTACATATCATGTGGGTGCGAAGTTCTCTCATTGGTAGTTGTGTCTAATTTTAATGGCGCCTGAGAAGCTGAACATCATAATTATGCAGGTTTTTAAAGCACGTGAATATTGAATTGTATTATATACTATATTGCATTGTATTATATATTACATTATATTATATTATATCGTACAACTTTTAATCATTTTCGCTTTAGGGATACGCGATCAAAAATGTTTGGAGACGGCTGTTCTAAACCAATGTTATGAGAGACTGAGGTAATATCCACCTAAAATAATGGGGATACAATAAGCATACCTTAGGACACCATATGGTGTACATGATCATTGAACCAAAAAATGGGAATGAGTTCTCTGATTAGGTTCAAATTCTTTGTTAGAATTGTCAGACAGAGCTCTATTTAAATCTAATGTTAGGATGAAAATTTTAAAATTTTCGCTATTCAGCTAGAGAGGAAGTAGTGAATCTTATGTGTTTGTAGTTTTTCAGTCGTATTAGTATAATATTAAATGAAGGAAGTTTAAATAAATCCAAATCATCTCTGTTCTTCCTTATTCAAATTAATTGTTTTATGTAAAAATATCACCCCTTATCCTCAAGACAAGGCAACACGTCTCCATGAAAACCCACACACGCATACAATATTCTTCCTCCTCATCTTAAGAAAGCACAATGTACATTAAAGGAGAAATTAAAGAAAATATCTGCAGAGACACCGCAGTTGGTGAGATGGAAATTTTTTGGATGGGAAAAGAATAGGCATAGTATTCCTACAATTGTTTAGTTTGCTTTTAGAAAATAATAATTTGTTATAACTGAGAGATAATTCGTGGAGTGAGCATAGACTAGGTTATACATCAAGTAGTTGTTTTTCTCATCATTGTATGCAAAAATACGTTACTAGAAGCCTTTATAATTTTAAACAATATTTGTAATATCTTAATTATATCTTGAGCAATGTTCTAACAGATTTAAAAGAAATAAATATATGTAACCTCTTTATTGACTTAACAATAAATTATTTTTTATTGTAAGCCAATAGACACATCATAAACATTAACTTAAATTGATGTAATGAGTTCCTAATGTAAATATTATCACAGTTTTTTTAATATGAAGCACCGAAAGAATTAAAAACACATAAATAAATAAAAGGCTATTTTTTTAATGGCCTTGAAAGAGTGAGAAGCTATACATGACTGAAGTTTTATTACATAATTTTTATACAGAGAAAGGCGGGATGAAACAGGTTAGATAGGTGTGATGATGCATCCCCTATTTATTATTTTAAGCTAATTATATCATTCACAGTACCCCACTAAGGCCAAACTGAGCAATGGCTTTATAATTTAAATAGCAAATTTTAATGATATTTAGTAATATCTTAATTTTATAACTTTTAAATTATTTTTGAGAAAGCAAAGTGTATGTTAGTATTGTTATTGTTTATTTATTTGAATTCTGACTCACCGTAAGTTTAAACTTAACACATCATTCTGCTTTGTCTTTTCTTATTGTACATAAGTAGTAACCCGGGGTACTCAGCCGGCGGAAGTGACGTCACAGAAAAGGAGGCGTGGCCTC
>KK114213.1:36515-48244 GCA_000611955.2 Stegodyphus mimosarum | reverse complement strand
TGGTTCACCGAGTAACGAATACATACGGGTACACAATTTCTCGTTACTTCTACAGCACTAGTCTACAGACGCATTTTGAACTGGCTGAGAGGTGGCGCCATCTCTAGGCCACATTAATAATTAGATGCATTTTGTAAATAAGAAAATCTTGAATAAATGTGAGTCATGATTAAATAGTAAAAGAAAAAAATTAAAATATTTACAGGTATTTAACATTTTTACCAGTGTACATTATGATGCAATGTACGTGGTCTCGGTACGGGTGATCTATTGAATTACTACGTAGATCTCTCGCCTTACATCGTTGGCGCTCTGCCCTTGTATCATAACACTGTCCCTTGTATCATAACACCGTTAATGGCCCAAAACATCGTCAACTACAAATTAAAACCGCAGTAGCTGTACGCCTGATCTGGTTAGCGTGCTGTAATTATGCGCGGACCTAGTCATACACCTTCATTTCGTGGGTTCGTGCCCCGCTTCGCTCACTTTTCCAAACCTAAGATGCCCCATTTTTGGCCCGATAAAAATGGATTTCTCACAGGTCATTGCTCTGTTTTTCGGCGCAGAAGACCTGTCTGGATTTTATTTTTTTCACATCTTTAAGCCCCAAAACGGATACGAATAGGAATTGGTAAAGGCCCGAAAGGATCGAAAACCTCTGGCACGAACGATGGTGTACGCCTGATAAATATATCATATTCAAAGGTCAACGGTCTGTTTAGAATGCAGCAGCACAAAATTGAGAAAAAGGCAGTAAGTAACACGGTAATGCATCTTTGAAAGTACCCAGTTACTCTCAACACTTGGAAGGACATCAGATAAAAGTACAGTATGTCTGATGTTAGCCGCGACCGCACTTCCGGCACTTAAGTTATTGTGGAGGAGGCAGGGAACATTTTGTGTCTAACTTAATAAGCGAAGTACCAAAATATAGTTATTTGAAGTGGGATGTTACTTATACAGATTTTCGTTTGTTGGCAGAATAGCAGGGAAAAGAAAACGAATTACATTAAAAGATCATAAGTTTAGGTAACATGGCAAATTGCGCTCTTTCAACTTGCTCCAGTTTATTCCTTTCCGACTGAAGGAAAGCAACGAGAACCAATTTTTTTTGTACAGGAAATACACTGCTGGCCACCCAAATTGCAACACCAAGAAAGACAAAAGATATCACAACAAAATTTATTTAGTAGATAACATGTTGACCAAGTATCAAATGATTAAATTTATAGACTTCTGTGAAGTTCCTTCCAGAATCAGTAGCCAGAGTAGCCGCCATTGTTGGAGATCACCTCTGCCACACTCCTCGGCATTGATTCAAAGAGACTTCGGATGTGTTTTTGGGGTACAGCAGACCAAGCAGCTTCCATACGTTGCCAAAGTTGATCTGGTGTGGCAGCTTGGCATGTAATCTGGGTCAATCGTTCAGCAACCACATGTTTTCTATTGGCGAAAGATCCGGACAGCGAGTCCGCCAGGGAAGCACTTCACACTGGCGATTGACGAAGAACCCTTGGACAATGCGTGCCACGTGTGGTCGCCCATTATCCTATTGAAATATGGCTGTGGGCAAGCCTTGAAGGTAAGGAAGGACAACTGGCTCCAACATCTCGCAGATGTAGGGCTGGCTGTTTAAAGTACCGGTAATGCGCACTAGAGGAGTGCGAGAGTGATATCCAATACAGCCCCATACCCGGTGCGGACCCGGTGCAGGACCAGTATGGCGGTGCATAACGCAGCTGTTCAGCATCCTCTCTCCACGGTGTCTCCAGACTCGAATCCGACCATCGTGGTGTTGCAGACAGAAACGTGACTCTTAAAGACAATTTCATTCCATTCTACCGTCCACATCCTTCTTTAATTGCACCATTGACCACGGAGACGTCTGTGGTTCTGCGTCAAGGCTAGACGAAGCAATGGACGTCTTCCGGACAGACCACTCTGCTGTAAACGGCGTCGAATGGTACGCGCAGACACTGGCTGATGCGTTACAGACTGAATGTGCTGTGCTATGGTTCGTGATGTGACTGAGTGATCCGTCACTGCCATGTGCACAATGTTCCTGTCATCACGTGAAGTGGTGCACTGAGGTGGATGCGATTGAACACGTCGGTCCGTCGTACCCTCCTGGATCCACCGGTCACATATCAGCATTACAGTTGTTTGGTTTCGTCCAACACGTCTACCGATTTCCTTGAAAGATAATCCACACTCTCGGTAGACCACTGTCCTTCCTCTGTCGAACTCGGATACTTGATCAAACGATGATCGCTGTTCACTACGAGGCATATTTCATCGTTTTTTTGAAAAAAAAACCACAAGAAAAACACAATTGCCGAACTTGAAATCGTCGAAAACTGAAAGCCTTAAATAGCACTTTGAAGTGGCGCCACAGGCGCCGTGATGTGCGTCTGCGTTGAAATCCTAATCATTTGCATATCTCTCCTCCGCTAATACATGTTGTAAATTTCATGTTATTTGCATGCTTCCTTCAGGGTTTTGCATTTACGGTGGACAACAGAACACTAGTTGTTCATCCAACAAAGCAAAAATAAATCAACGATCCGAAATCAGGACCAACCTACTCAATAAGCAGTATCATCATCTTTTAAAATGCCCGCTAAATAAAACAATTAACTATGAACTAAGTACAAAAATTGGAAAATATATGCGTATAATGCTCATTGTATTCTTTTGAGATGTGTAGTAAAATATAAGAGCAGAACAGCAATTCTTTCTGTCTATTCCATGAAAAATGGAAATTCCGTTAGCTAAATAAATTTCGCTTTTCCACTTTATAAATGAATTCAAGATGTATCTGTTCCGTAGTATCTGCTTTATAGATGAATCATAGTGTAACTGAATGATTGCAACAAAAAGTGGGAGAAAAAGAGTTCGAAACTTGATTTCAAGTGGAAGGGTAGAAGTTCAAACTCTTGAAACTCTGGTAACCATTCTTCCATGAAATATGGACTTGCGAAGCAAGAACGCGTACGAACACTGATGTTCCGACCGTGTATGCGAATTCTATTTATTTGAGTCCCAAGATGCTATGATGAGCTTGTTTCAAAAGCATAGAAATTGGCAGTGCTCACGTGACATTTTTTTGGCCCCAATGATTCTCAATGAATGGAGACTTGGTAACTCAGTGTGAATACAGGGTCGGTGAGATGAATGGGGGTTTAAGTGGAGAACTCGATATGTGAGTTGACGCTGTGAGCGCTTTGCGTAAGTATAGAACAGTATTCTATTGAACAATTATGGTAAAATGAAACTCGGACATTTTCTGGCGAATATTTTTTGAATGATGAAATGATTAAAGTTAACTGTCATTATTTAACCAATTAACTTCTTTAAATCCAAGAAACCTAGTAGGAACCTCCTTCTCAAGTGATGTTCTTAGAATTGAATTTTGAATTTTGACTCCCGAAAGGAGCTAAAATTCAGGAAGTTATAATATCAGAACCATATTTGGGATTATTTCAATGAAATAGCAGAAAAGAGCTGCTATCCTATAGTAGTTAAATGCCTGTATACAGAGCAGTATTTGCATATCTAGGTATAACCCAATAGTAGTCGCGTAGTTCAGGCAACTGAACACTGGAATTTGACCTTGGCTAGATGTATGCCAGGAATGAGAGCCATGTTTACTTAGACGGTTCATTACTAAAGCAACTCTCTCCTTAGGCTCCCTCCTTCCTTATGTGCTTTGCCATATTTTAATAATAAAACAAGATAGCTGTGTTTCTTTCCACCGAGGAGAAAGGTACAACATGTATTTTGTATCTGGAAAATATCACTGAATTTGGCTATGTTAGAATCTCCATTTTTAAGATTACTTGAAGAAGAAGCGCTAGTATGTTTACTGCCTAAAACTAGAGTGATTTAAATATCTGAGAATTCAGCTACATCTCTCTGAGAGTCACGATGAAGCTTCTTTCTTTCCTACGATGCCAATATCCGTTAGATATGCCAAGGAGAAGAATAGAATATCCTAAATTAAAAAGGAACACGACACTATAAAAAAGGTATTATATTTCTCTGTGATTCGTCCCATATTTGTGTACGCAGGCCCGATGTTTTGCACTGTTGCGACGACATCAAACGCTTTAACGATTTCAGGAGCTTAAAAAAATTTTTTAAGGCTTATCTACAGTATTCATTAGTTTATCTAAAGCAAGGCTATACGACTCAATCTTTCTGTATGCAAGGAGAATGTAGAAAACTGAGTATAAAACAGGACTCACGATGACAGCGTGACAGCTGCTTTAAAGCAATAATCGTTTAACAATTTCGCTTAAGCCATACATGTGTCTCCGACATGCTACTGCCCTCAGGGGGTCCCTCTTTATGAATACAGGTGTGGCAACCCCGGGGTACCCTAGACCTCCAGGGGATCATCCTTTTGGTGAGCCAAGTGTAACGATACTTAAGGCCCAGGGATCTATGCTCCTTCCCGGCTCCTTTCCTCTTATTTGTAAATTTTCCCCTTGCATTCTCCCTTGTGGTTTTCTTCTTCGAAGGTTGGGGCTGTTTATGAGAAACTGGAACAGTTCTTGTGCCTATTTTTCGAGGGGCGAGAAAACTGCCCACGTGTTTGCCGTGCCTGGAGACCCGTGCCGTTGGAAACGAGAGTTTTGGTAGTTGAGGGGCGAGGTACTGTCCCGAACACGCTGCTTTGGCCTCTACTTCAACTAAATAGGAGGTACTTTGTCGTCTTCACAGGTACCAAACGGCTGATCTCCAGATCTTAGTGTCGGCGGCTTGGGTTTGCGTATAGGTCCCGCTAACCCTAACACACGAATCTGTGTTCTGTTATTGAGCTCAGTGGTGCGTGTGGCAGTCTTACCCGAATCACTTATTATTTCAACATGACTTCTTCGAAAACTTCAATCATGATACTACTACAACCAGCCCTCCCTGCCATGAAAGCGCGGATATATCTAATGCTAAAAAAATACCCACCGTAGCAAATGTTGATGAATCTAAAGTTTATCAGCGTTTACTTTTGATATCTAGCCGTACTGGAAAACTGCAAAAGATGTCTTCCTTTCTGAAAAATGAACACATACAATCGAGTATAGCTGAGCCAAAGAATATGTACTGTTAAGAAGGAAAACTTCGCAGAAGCAGAAGTGGCTCCCTTCCAACGAAAAGGGAAACAACTGCGCATGCGTGAAATATCTGTCGCCAAAAAGCGCCAAAGCTGGAAGCTGAATGTCGAAATTGATTTGGACAGGTTCGACCGTTACGTTTAGCAAGAGTTTAAACAAAGAATAGGTTCTTTGGTTTCAATTAGAGATATGGACAATGGAAGTTCAACAGCCAGTGAAAGTGAAACTTCACCTAATATTTCATCATTTCCGAGTTTAAATTATCGAGACAAGTCAAAGAACAATTCATCTTAACCCGTGTTCCTCAATTTCCTATACACGTCACGGAGGGGGAAAATGTCGGCTAGGTACCAAAGAACCGGCACATCACAGGGGGGAAATTCTCGCCAACAGATTCCGTCGTCAAATCCCTTGGCGAATGTTCCCTTTTCTTTGTAGCGGCGCTGCAGACAAAGTGGTTTACATTACGTCTATGGAGCCTTTCCTTCTTTACATAGAGGTTCTTTGGCTGAGCCAAGAAAAATCAAGCGTCTTCGTTCGGAAGGCATATGTATTAGTACATCCTCGGCCACCATTCTGCACCCCTTCTTCAAATGACTAGTTTTGGACAAACTCCCGTCACTAACGAAGCATAAAACTTTTGTAGGGGTGTGATTTCGAATATCGACCTTCTGTTTTTCGCCGAAGAAGAATTCGTCTCCGGCCTTGCGCAACAAAATGTCTGTGGCGCTAGGCGGATCAAGATACGTAAGGAAGGTCAGTTGATCGACACAAAGCATGCCTGATCTGCCTGTGTAGGCGGAGCCAGCAGAACAACAGGCTTTATAAGCGCGTGGAATGTAAGATAAATTGCGTTCGCTAACACACCTCGACGAATTTCTTGGTGTTATCGTGCAACAATCGGTTAAATTCACATCGGGACAGTAAAAATGAGTAACCAGCAATGGAATGAGGTGATGAATTGTGGGGAGGCTAGAGGAAGACCAATCGCAAGCTTAGATATGCAGAGAGTTTAATTTAACGCCCAGCGTCGTACGTAACCTATGGAAACAGTTCCAGGATACTGGATCCATCGAGAGAAAGCCTGGGCAAGGTCGTCCAAGAACCGCGACGGCCAGAGAAGATCGCTATTTGTCCATTTTAGCGAGGCGTAACAGAGGGGCTACATCTTCTCAACTCTCTCGGGACCTGTATGCAGCCACAGGAACCCGTGTAACAAGGGTGACTGTTTCCAAAAGACAATGAGAGAGGGTTGTTTGCCAGAAGACCGGCTGTTTCCATCCCACTCACGTCTACGGACAGTGGAGTCCGATTATAATGGTGCAGACAGCATAGTGATTGGAATTCGGAGCAATGGGCGACCGTTCTGTTTACAGACGAGTTCCGTTTTAGCGTAAATACCGATTCTCGTCGTACTTTCATACGGAGAAAGCCAAGCACCCGCTACCTACCCTCCAGTATCCGCGAAATCAACAATTATGGCGATGGCGGTGTAGTGGTCTGGGCAGGCATCATGGCCACATACCTCTCCACGTCTTTGACAGAGGCTCTGTGACTGGTGTGAGGTATAGAGATGAGGTCTCGGAGTCCTATGTTCGCATTTTCTGCGGTGCAGTGGGCCGCGAATTCATTTTACAGGACAATAACGAGAAGCCACATAGATCTCTTCTGGTCGGCGAATTTCTCGAGAGTGGGGATATTCGCCGGATATATTGCCAGCCAGGTCTCAAGACCTCAGCCCTGTAGAGCATATCTAGGACGCTCTGAGGAGGGCAATTACAACTCGCAACCCCCTCCGAGAACCATCCAGTAACTGAAAACAGCGTTGCTGAATGAATGGACAAATTGCCACAGGCACTGATAAACTGCCTTATTTCCAGTATGACATCACGCTGCGAGGCCTGTATGGCTGTAAGAGGGGACCATACCCCCTATTAACCCATTTCTTTTGTGTCTTCTGCAACCGCTGTTTCAGACCTTCAGATTCCCATGAGTGTTTTTCATTATGTGTTCACGAACATGTATGTCTATTATAACTGCTGAATGTTTATTTTGTTTGTATATATGAACCTATGTTCACACCAAATTTTATTAAAATCTGTCCAGTAGTTCTGGAGATCAGAGATCAAATATGAAAATTCTCTTAATATATTTCACCAGTGTAGATCAAGCCTATTTCCGGCTACATGGTACTTTCGTTATTTTCCCTATGTGTAACGTAGGTACGAGCCTGTTTCCTTTAAAAAAGGCCTTCACGAGGCATCTTTAACTTTCCGTGTAATGGCGGAGGATTTAATAAATAAAAAAAAAATGTCAAGCGGCATTCTTTCAGCACGACCCCGATGTACCAATGTCAAATGGTACCGTCTCTGATGTGCATTAGTTCCGATGCTAGGCATGGAATACCGGTGTCTGCAGATTAACACTACTAGTCCGCCCTCGTGTAAACTATTACAGGACTGTACTCCAAATTATTCTGGCAAGACGCAGTTGTATCGAATGGACATTATGCCTTGTTTTCCAGGTTACGAGGAAATGTGTTACTCAACTAAGCAGCCATCATTATTCTCGCAACAGGTGCCCTACCTGGCAGTGCCTATGACAACAGGTAACTCACCGTGTATTTTCCTTTGGTTTTATGAGTATGAATCAAGTGACATACACAGTCGATGGCAAATCATCAGATGAAATTTGTTGATTCTGCCATGATGTTAACACTCAGAATAAGGAATGTCTGTGGAGTCACCTTAAACAAATAATTGCCGCGGAGTATGGAAAGCGCCAACATTTGCGTAACTTTGCTGAATTACAATGATGTAACCCGTAACCTTACTAAATTACAATGGCGATCTTTCAACAATGGGCACAAATTTCCCGCTATGTTGAGGGACATAAGCGCAGTGTTTGTGTGAATGAAAAATAGTGATAGCTATCAGTTGTTTTATATCTGATTATCATAGTTAAATGATGACTGTTGGCAAATATGAAGTACGGTTAGGATGGCACCCATTACCGGATGTCAAATAGCATAGCTTGAACTGCTTTTTAAATGCGTTTAAAATACAATGACGACCATCGAAGGATCTGATAGATTCTCTTCATGACCACATCAATGCATTCTTCTTTTAAACTTACATAATTTAACATAATAACCTGGTATGCGGAAGTCTGCTCTCTTACTAGAAAAGATTATGGTCCATCGCCTACGAAGATCAAGGATTAGAAAGAAGTGAGTCATCTGGGTGTTTTTGGCGAAAAGTAAAATAAGCACAGTCATTTTTTTCCCTGCAGTAAGACTAGAATTTAGCAACTTGATGAAACCTAATTTACAAACTTAAAAGTTAGGACAAGGTTATTTTGAACGAAGCGATTTTAAGTAAAAGCGGTTTTAATCAAGTCTAATATCTGAGAAATCGCTATTGGACAGTTGCTAGAGCCTGAAACTGTCAAAGATAACAAACAGTTTCAAAGGGACATCAGTTATTGCTATAGCCGTTATTGCTGTCAATGTGAAAGTATCTGAGGTAGAGCACATAAACAGTTTAAGATGGGCTTAATTAAAATTACATGAAATGCATCAACCGAGTGGCCCAATAGTAAAAGTCAGTTTTATGAAGCAGTGATTACTACAAAGATAACAAACTAACGCTGCAGAGCGGGAATATTTCATTGATTTCTTTGAAATTGTAGGTAAACTTATTGAAGCAAGTCTCCAAATAAAGATAAGTCAATTGGAAACACAAGAAACTATCTCGGTTCAGGAAGTTTTATTTACTAAATATAACAAATTGCAAAAATAAGTTTTTAAAATATGAAACCTAAAGTTTTTAGATGCTGTAATTGAACAGAAAGAAGCCATAAGTAGTCCGAATGCAGGAAAAAAGAGAAGCAAAGACTCCTAATCATGAAAATAAGATACAATATTGCTCGCTCAGCTTTGTCAATACAATGCAAGATTTAGGAACACAAAATTAGTATTCAGGTTCTACTGCACACACGTGCAATGACAAAAGTGAATTCAAGAACTGAAACGGAAAGTTCAAACTGCAAATAATAAATTAGTAAAGGAAAAGTTAAAATTTGTGCATGTATTAACTAAATGTCGAAAAGAATAATACTAAAGTTTCAAGCCAGAAATTAGCTTAATTTTAATTAACTTACTGGCACAGCGTAAGTGCAGTGTTTGTTTGCAGAAATAACTATGCATTCAAGTCCCAGTGAACGGGCTGGCTGCATAGCCTTTTTTATTTTACGCATGTGTAACGTGGATATGAGTAAGTTTTGTAGAGAAAGTCCTCCGCGATGGCATCCCTCCCCTTAGACAGGTAGATTCCGCCAGTTTCGCCATCATCAAAAAGCTCCAACCAAGCTTGGTTAACGATGAGAATTAACACTGTATATTGCAAGCTATTAAGCAAAATAAGCGATGTAATGTAAAGAAACAAGACATCGTTGAAACTTCAGGTATTGCAAGTTCTGTGACAGGTACTCAAGAGAGTTATGGCACAAAAGGAGAGATCAATTAAATCTCGCTGATAAATAACGTCGTAATCCAAGATAATGGTGCACGATTAAAAGATATCAAAACATAATACCGAATCTTACTTTGCGAAACATGTCTGAGATGTAAACAGACTAGGTTACCATTATCAAAGAATCGCACACACTAAATTGGGACATATTCGAATTTTTACATTCTGTCAAATATGGTTCAAGGATATCCTTAGGTGTTGCTAAATATTTTTTTGCCGCTCCGGACACTGAGAAATATGGGTTAAATGTCTCTTTTTCTATCTGTTATATAGCAGCCATCTTATTGCTTAACTGTTATCCGTAATACACTGGTCTCAAAAAATTAATGTGAAATCACAAAAATAAAAACAGCTTCTTCAAAAATAAGCCAATCAGTATAAAATTTGAATATTTTATCAAATAAGAGCTGCTAAGTAAAATTGCAGTATGCAAATTAGTGGATCTTTAATCATAATATGTCTTCTTCGAGGAGCACAAAATTGCATCTTGAAAGCAAGGCCGCAAAATTCGCTGTGATACTAAGATAAGAAATGTTGTATAGCCAACCCGCAACAATGACCTCCAGGCATCATTTTCCCGAAGAACTGAGATAGAAAACTATTGGGAGATTAGAGACAGAACTGAATCAGACAGAAGGGCCCAGATGGCTAAATGTGAGTCTTCCTGTGGTTTTTACGACTTCTGTGGTTTACGACTTTAGGAATAATTTTTAACCACAGATTCGGCACCAGTAGCTTCAGACAAGAACGGACAACTGCTATGGTGAGTATCCATGACCAATGTTCTTATTATGCGCACGAAAGAATAGAACCGAAACTCCGACTCAGCTCAGATCCTCCGTTGCTGCAGCCACCTGACAGTTGGTGTTAACGTGAACCATGCGTGAAAGGCTTCGTGAAGGAAGTCTGTAGGTGAGACGACTAGCCAATTACCGTGCAGTTCACGTCACGTCATAGAAGAGAACGTCTGAGTGGGCATATCGACATGTTCCCTGGATGGCTGATGAATGGAGGACTTTTCTCTTTATGGATGAGTCCAGGTTTAGCCTCCAAAGTAGTACTAGGCAATATTTCATTTGGAAAGAACCTGGCACCCGTTATTATCCATCAAACATCCGTGAAAAGAGATACGTACGGAGGAAGCAGAGTATGTATTTGGGGTCGTATCTTTTTGGGTGGACACACAAACCTCCATGTCTTTCCTCGTGGAGCCATGGGTGCTCAGGCCTATAGATGACAAAAAAAGATGGCAGATATAGAGATGGCATCTTTGATGCTTATGTGCGACCTTATGCCGGGGAAAGATGTGGTGATTTCCTGCTGCGGAACGACAACTCTAGACCTCACAGGGCTTGCATCGTGCATGATTATCTTCAGCAGAAAGCAATTCAGCACACAGAGTGGCCAACTCGATCACTAGACCTGAATCCTATCGAGCAGGTTTGGGTTGCTTTAGGAAGATGTATAGCTGCTCTCAATCATCATCTTCAGACCCTTGCCACACTTGCGACTGATTTGGAAGATCAATAGCTGTCACTTCTAATGGAATTGAAAAACCACATAATTGACATCATCACACATGGCTGTATGTGCTGTACTACTTATAGGGGAGATCATACTCCATTATTGAAGGCAATGTTTCTATACCAAACCTTGTTCATTTTATACGTATGCTAATTTCTGTAAGAGCATACTTGTCTGGTGATTTCTTTTTATGTTATTTTATACCTTACTAGGTGTCTCATACTAACGTTTTGACTAATCGTTATTTTTGTGATTTTTCCTTAATTAATGATATACAGTGTAGCTTGCTGACTGCTATCCGAAGGCACAAAATGTTTCTACGGGTTTGAAAGTTTTTATCAAGATGATCTAGGAGTCTGTCTCTTAGGGCCATCTTCATGAGATGGAACACTGATATTCGAGAGCAAGAAATTTGGCAAATAGCAATAGGACGTTATGAAATGCAAGCATCATCCCCCAAATGTCCTTTGTTTAAATGCGACATCTCCCCGAATTATAAAAAAACATGCCTTAATTCTGTTTGCACTACTGTATGGAAAGTACTATATATATATAT
>KK114213.1:0-26787 GCA_000611955.2 Stegodyphus mimosarum | reverse complement strand
CCCTCTCTCTTTCTCTATATATAGTATATATAAATTCAAAATAGAGGGTAGATTGGTTTATCCCCTTGATAAGTCGATTAATCTGCGATCAATGACAATGTACTCGTTACGAGGAAATAAAAATACAAGCAGATTGACTTTCGTACAACAAAAATTGACCGGTAAATTTAATTTCAAAATTTGCAGTTGTTGATGTTATTTTCAACTTGCCCTGATCGGTTGATTAAGAATTATTCGCCCGAATACGTTTAAATGAAACGCAGCAAAAAATGCGTATAATTCAATAACGTTCAAGGAAGTCATATGGTGTCAATATTACACTTTTTTTTCGAGTACTTAAAAAACTCAAAACTCTTGTTTGAAATGTTGGATCAAAATTCGCATTCGATTGCAGTAGGTTTCTGACATTCACGGTTCCAGTTGAAATCTCGTAACCATTTTAGACTAAACAATTATAACAATCCTACTACGTTAAAAATCAATCCCCAAACATAAAGATACAGAATATAAAATTGTATGTTTAATAAGAAATATTCCGAACAAATTAACCAAACTGGAGGCTTACTATAGTGTTATTACATCATAAATATACTCCACTCGCAGATTTTTTAATGCCGTTAGGTCATATTTTTAAATGAAAAAATGTGAAAACTTAATATGTCCTCATCAGGTGTCGAACCACGGATCTTTTAGTTGCTAGCTAGAAATGTTAGCATTTATAGAACGAGAACACGTATGGGAGAAAGCTTTAATTCTTCATCTTCCATTTCATTTAAAGGGAGACTTGAGGAAGGAGGAGACTTAGTCAATCAAATCCAGGCGATGACGAATTATCGTCCTCCAGATTTTAAATTCGGGCGCCATTGTCGGGCAATTTAGAATTTTCGGAGCGAGAAGCGTCAGAAAGCAACGATTCCATATCCGATATTTGAACTACAAGTCTTCCAATTCTTGATAGTATACACTGGTACTGCGTGGAAGTCTTACAGGAGGGAAAGACGTAGTTAATTATAACTTGCATTTTTAATAAAGGGAATGCGCAATTAATTCATATGTATCTGTGCGTTTTTCTCACGAAAACTCTTATGAGAAAGTCATCCAATTTTACCAACCTGACACATCTTTTCATGAAATACTACGCGTGATTAGTTGCATTAGGAAAGTACTATCTTTAAAAAAATGCTGCACTCTTTTTACTTCCTTGCATGAAGTGAAAAGGAAGAATTATAATCGCGAAAAATTTCGGGTATCATATTCCAAAGAAAATATCCATTTTGACCGCTATCGAATGCAATTTAAGGATGTTTTTGCGTGATATCTCAACGTAAGGACAGAACAAAGGACCCTTTACCCCCAAAAATTATAAAATTGATTTCAAACGGATTCTGAAGAGATTTTTTTCGTGGCGTCTGTACATACGTACGTACGTATCTATCTCGTATAACTCAAAAACGAGTAGCCTCACAAAGGTGCAATTTTGTATATAGGACTGTTATAACATTGTAGATGTACACCCCCTATTTTGGTTGCAATCGGTCACACCAAAAGTATATAAATATCCGTATGTATATATCCACTCTGTTATTCCACTCAGTGAGCTTAATTTCTTTATTTTTATATGTTTGTAAATTGTACATTTTTTGCTTTAAAATTTATTGAATTCTGTTGTTCTTATCTTCTGGTAAAGGTTTTTGTGCCTTTAATTAACCTGCCTGTTATAATTGCAGAATTATCAACAATTTAAAATTTGTTTAAGTGCGGCTAAGCCTAGCTGCTTTAGCCTTAGCGTCCATATCGTTTTACATTTGAAACTTAGGAGAATAGTAGATTTGTTGCCAATCTAGAGAAACTAAGCTTCGCAACAACAAAGATAAAGCGTTCTTTTATTATTGCGAAATAACTCATGCTTAATCAATTCTGGAATTTTATTCAAGGAAATAAGTGTTTAAGATTTACTGCGAAATTTTTAATATAGCTATTTTGAATTTTTACTTATTTTTACCTTGTCGCGAAGTGAGATTTTAATTAACTGAATAAGAAATACTGAATCGTGTGTAAAAAAACTGCTTCTTTTTTTAAATTTCTTTATTTATTAAACATATCGTTTTAGATTTATGATAGTATTTGAATAGAACATGTGGCAAGGATTAGGTAATTCCTCACATGATATGTATAATTTTTATGCATTCTGAGTTATAAAATGAATGCGATGTAATGCTGTTAAGTGAATCCAGCGCCAGAATGTCGCTATGGTACACAACTACAGTGAATTTTAAAGAGTGTATTTATTATATTGTGGTTCATGCGCTATTGACGAAGTAGATTTAATTCAATCCAATAAGTTTAAATGAAATGCAAGAAAAAATGCGCATAATTTAATATTACGTACAAGGAAGTCATGTGGTGTACACATCAGATTTTTTTTTTTTAAATGCTATAAAGCTGTTTTTATCTGAGTGCTATCTCATTATTCCTTAGAATAGCTGTTGAAATAATTGCTAGCCATATTTTGGGTAACTCTAAAGGCATCTAATTTATTCTAATTTCAATATATTTGAAGCAGGAACGGAGAACCAGGCAGATTCTGTCTTAAAAGAATCAGGTTATTTTTTGTAGATCCGTATGTCTTAATCTGTTCGACGATGATTCTGATTCCTTACTGAACTCTCATTTGATGTAACTGTAAGTCACGTGACCCAAACCCGAACAATGGCACGGTAGCCGACGAGGAAACTACACACTGATTGTTAAATTGCCGTTATTTGTGCTTTACCGCATATTTGACGAAAAGAAAATCCAAACGAATGTAGCGCATGTCACAGCTGTTACCAATGACGACGAAAAACAGTTGTCATTCAAACGCAGGTTGAACTATTTTATCTATAGAGTGCCATGCTCTCAGTTCAAAAACATTTCGTTGCTACTAGAGCTGAATTTAGGTATTTACCATTTTGAGCAGAACTAAACATAACTGAAATTCTGGGATTTTGGTGAGCTGAATTTGCTTTCATATCTATTTTTATGTACTAAAAGGTATTAAATTATTTACCTGCATTTACGTTTTTAATATTTTACTTAAAGATTGCTTCATTTAGTTTTACACATAGAAACAATTTGAATGAAAAATAAGAATAACTTTAAACTAACTTCTCTGTTATTTTTCTTTCCAAAAATCGTAAAAAGTCATAAAAGCTTTTGATTAAACAACACTGGTAAATTAGATTTCATAGAAGCTTTTTAAATAATATATTTCTCTACCTGTTTTCTCTCTCCCTGCGCTGTTTCTTATTTATTCCTCTTTTCAGAATCTATTTCATTATAAAATTTCTTTGAGTATAATTTAACTTCTTTTTACTTAGGCTTATTATTCCTCAATTATTTTTAAAAAGTCTGAGAAGGATGATTTTTTTTTACTTTAAAATCAAAACTGTTATAAACGAGAAAAAATTATTGCCAGTCTGCGAAATAAAAGATCATTCATTTGTGTTCTTTATTATAAAAAAATATGCTATTCATTAGCATAATAAAGTAAATCGTTTAAAAATGTAAATTATTTAACAAAGTAAAGATATTCAAAAAAGTAATTTTATCGAATGTTAGTATTATTTCGCAATAATCACCAGTTTGTATCAAAAGAATCTTTGTATGCATCGAAGCTAAAATCTAAAAGCAATGATGAAATTTTGAAGCACCGCACCTGTCAATCTTCCGTATTTACTTTAATTGAAAGAGCAATCTACGTTTAACATCTTGATTCTTTTCTATTTGTAAAAATGATGTTATAAAAAGCAGAGCAAAACAACGGGTGGAACGTTTAAAATATTTTTTTTTCATCTAAATTTTAATTTCATTGAATTCTAAAGCACATGTTTGTAAAGAAGTTATAATTTTTAAATCTCTTAGCATTTAACTTATTTAAAAACATTTTAACAGCTTGAATTGTCTGTTTCCAGTTTGGGATAAAATTTTTTCTATCATCAACAGATATTGTTGCCAGTCAACGATGCGTAATTTTTTTCCGTTATTAGCCAGCCCAGAAGGGCTATTAATTTCGTTTTGGCATTTTGCATTGAAAACTTTAAATGTCGGTTCACTTTCAAACTGTTGCCACTAAATATTATCTCCCTGTATTATATTAAAAAATATCAAATAATAAAGAATCTGCATATATGTATGTATGTTTCTCGCCCTGTGATGAAACAACGGCACCTAGAGCCAGTAAAGTTTAAATAACGTACGTTTCCACTCGAATATGGGCATCTTGAAGCCCAAATCTGGAATTTGTTTTACTATCTATTTCATATTTTGTAAAGCTTTAAACGAATTTTTGATTAACAAACTCAGCAATTTCAAAGCGAGCAATGGCAGCACTGTACATGAAAAAAGAAATTATCTCCAGCTCGCCAGACTGTGTATCGGAAATTCTAAAGATATGCTCATTTTAAGATCATTTTGCGATACTGCTGTTCAACTGAATTTTATATTTTAAGTGCGAAGAACATGGTATTTAATAAATGCAGGTAACGCACATAACGGTAAAAAAACACCCGTTTGACCGTAATGTAATGTACGTATATTTTTTTTTTCCTATTACAAAAGTTTTGCTTAACACAACGTACATTAATCAAGAGAACATTTTATTTGGGGTTCTTAACGATATTTAGCAACACGTTAATTTTATTTCTCAGGCTCCTGAAATAAAATGGATCTGTAAAACCGTATAACTTGTGAATTGCAAAATTTTTAACACTTCCTGTACGCTATCTGTGTGTTTTAAAAATAAATGCTAATGATTATGATGAAAATTCTGCATTAGCATGTGTAGTAAAAGTTTCTATATTTATTTTTGTTTTAAAATTGATTCAAAAAGTAATACATTTTAAAATATTTTCAGCTAAATACTTTTTGTTCAAAGATGTGAAATATAAAAACAAACTTCTAAGTTCTAAACTTGTGTCAAGTTTGAATCCTGCTCTTCAGCGAAGTAGCACGTAGTTTTTAAATTGGTAATAACAGGTACATCTTCGAAGTGTTAACGAAAAAATCCAATTTATATTGATAGCTTCGCCCCTTAACAGTAAAATCTCTTGCGGAGTCTAAGACTGTAATCGAACATTCTCGGATAGCAAGCTATAATTTTTTCTTTAATTTTTAAACAACATCTTAATATGGTACATCATGCAAACCATGCATGTACCATCTTCAGCTTGGTACATCATACACAGTTTTAACAGAATCACTTGGTATTTTAATTATCTATTTGTTCAAAATATTCTGTTGTTTCATAATTATATTCTGCCACGATGTATTGAAAAGTGCCCATTGATGGGAACGTCATACTAATCTCTAGAGAATAGAATGTCTCCAAATTCCTCATCTACGACCCTGTTACAACATCATGGCGATTAGGCAGCACGATTATCGAAGGCGTGCCCTTTCGACAGACGACTTTTCAAAATCCGAACTCGGTCTCAATTCCCACGGCCCTCATTCTATCCTTTTAATGGATCCTGAGTGGACAATCAGTTTCGAATAATAAGGGTCGAAGATAAGGACGATGTAAAAAACGATCTCTGGGGGTTTTCGAATGCAGAAAGGGGGTGAACCGCGCCTAATGATTATCACGAAAATAATTCTCAAAGGGAATAAGATTGTTACAATAAATTCGAAGCTAATGGAATAAGATGTATTCTGTTGACTATATTGCTTATGGTTATTTTCTCTTGATTTCTGGATTTAAACTCGTCTTTTGCACATGTTTCAAAGCATAGTATGTAATTTAAAGAAGGTATTTGGTTGCATGTGCTGCAAAACACATCGGAGAGAAGGTAGTCTGCACACCATTTTATTAATTTGAGTGTTCTCGATTTGTTTAGATTTAATCTTGAAATTAATTTTTGACAATTGTCTACTAATGTAATATTCTTGAACGTTTTCGCATGTACATAATTCCGAAGACAATATAATATTCCACCAAAAAATTTCAGAATACCATAAACACATTTGGTATTTATCGTTGAATGCTTTTCACATATTCTTCTTTAACGGTCAAAATAATCATCGCGGAATTTGGGTCTTTGTGCGAACAAATGGATCGAAAGTTAGTCTTCTGAAGATTTCGGAATTTCTAAGCAAAATTTTGGCAATTCCAAAAATTATTATTAGACTTTTTTTTACATTCCTTCCTTCTTTTTAATTATTGTACGACAGTTTATAAGTAAAAAAACTAGTACTTCGTTATTAAAAGTCTATTAACTACAAGTCATGATGAAAGAGGATTTCTAAATTACAATTCTAAATTTAAATAACTTAAATGTAAGTGAACTGAATGCATCTAAATGAAAAGAAATTAAATCTATCTAATGAAAAGAAGTTTAGCTTTTTCTAAACCAAACAAAAATTTAAATGAATTGAATGTATTATCCGACACCGGGTTATAGAGAATAATTTCCTTACATTCAGAGGCAGTGATTTTTTTTTCTTTTTTGCATTTCCGTAAAAGAATAAAAAAATATAAAAAGACTAAAAGACATTTATAACTATATGGTTTTAAACAAATGCCTTAAAATGTTAATAAAAAATCTTCTTTATCTGTTTTACTGCCCTTCCCCCCAGTTTCTATATTTATATTCAAAAAAATTTTATAAGCACTATAAACAGTGAAAATCAAAAATGTTGATTTTTTCGTAAAAAATATGTCGAATATTTTATTTAGAAATTCTTTACATTTCACGTTAACTTCAACTTGACTTGAAAGGATGATTAATAATTAAATTATATAACTCGAGGTTCATCACCACCCCTTAAATGCTACTCAATCAATATTATTTTGTGATATTCTTTATATTCACAGTTTTGCCACAATTGGTATAACGAATTCCTACACGAGAAATTTATAAATTTTCCAAGGCTATGCGTACGCTTTTATATTATCAATGTCGTCAAGGCATCTAAGTATTTAAGAGCCATCCGCCAGAGACCTTGATATATATATGGCCCTAGGATAATTAAATGAAATAGTTATTCTACAACAAAAGAATTGCTAAGATAGGAAAGTAACTTTCACTTTCTGCTTGGTTATATGTAAGCTTAATTAACCTCTATACTAATTTAAAGCGTAACAATATGTATTAGACTGGTATGGTAGCTTTTGTATGGCCCTTGAATAATGATCTCACACCTTTTCTGTTTTTTGTTTTGTTTTTTATAATGGATATAACATTTTCTAAACATATGTATAGGGAACACAAGAACGTAATGCTGCGTGCGTACGGGTTCGTAATTGACTGAATGCACAAGTCGCTAAAAAGTTAATAGAATTTATTCTTTTTACAAGAAAGAAAACAAAATACTGAAATATTTCCTCAGCGATATTCGTACAATATCACAATATCTCAAACGTTCAACAGAATTCAATTCAAAATCAGAGAAACTATTTCTAACTCACAGCGAATTCGCTACAATCAATCGCAGCATTAAGAAACAAACCGTTCGCTTAAAACAGCTACAACGGAGATGAAGTGTTTTAATTCGGCTTTTATAACCTTTTTAATTATTCACTAGAATATTCTGGCAAAACCTCGATTTTTGTGGATAGCAACAGCAATTACGAGACATTTATTTATTAAATAATAAATGCACGTGCTCTGTTATTTTTACTTTTCCGACGTAGCTCTCTCTTCAAAAATCGTCTGCGTTGCACTGGAAAATAAAGCAATTTTAATTACAATTTTAAATAAATACAAAATCCATCACAGTATGAAACATTAGATTTCGTAATGTTACAAATTATATTGAAATTTAAAAATGCCAAAACTTGACTATTTGAATCATATAAAATATTTCTATAACTAGTTAGTATATGTCTTCAACCAGCAACTGCGAAAATTAGGTTATGTAATTCCATTTGTGGACATGATAGTGTATACAGCATAGGAAACGCACAAGGTAAACCACGGAAATTTTTGTGCAGGCAGCAAATTCATTAGGATTTGAACTACGACTGTACTACGGTTTTACATCTGTCTAATTCACAGGTGGGCAAATGAGAAACATAAAAAAATACACAGTGAACATATGTAACATATTTCACTATATATTGAGCAGGAATTCGAACACAGAGCTCCATGTGGAACTACTACATGATTAACGTTTTTAAAGTACAATGGTATCTTTCACAAGAAAACCATAACCTATCTATCCGAGCAACTTTAACAATGAAATCTTGTGGGAGGATATCAATATCAGACACCGTCTTAGTATCTCATGCTGAAGAAAAGAGATGGGACTTAAAGTCTATAATGGAAAATCGTAACATTTCCACTTAACTTCCTTTTTTGCTATTTTTAAATCCGATATAACTTTCCTTTCACTTAACCATAAGCTTTACACATCCTCTTTAGACACAGGGAAGAATCGTTACCCGTGTAACGAATTGCAGACTATGGCAGTTGTATTGTTTTGAAGTGGTTTCACCATTTTCAGACTCCTTGTAGAATGATTTTGCTAGAGGCAACATAACTTCTGAGTGTAAATTATTGCAACAAGTTCGGATTGCGTATCCTCTTTAGACACAGGAAAGAATCGTTACCCTGTAAGGATTTTAAGTTTAACTAACGTTTATTTTGTTTTAAAACTTCATCTCTTACTAACTTAACTATCATCTTTTATTTTCCAAGTTCCTCTTTAAGCCGCGATTAGCACGCAGTAGTTACGTGCTGTGTTCCGGCTGTCTTGATATAGATGCTACTAAGAGCGCTGCAGGTGGGGAAATGCTTGAGCTGGGCGGTGCAGGAAGCTGAGATGTAGAAAGGGGTGTGACCAAAGTCACGTGATCTCTGAGATGACATCTGATTGGTGTTGAAGTATTCGTCAAAAGTAACATATATAGAATACAAGAAAAATATAAAATAAAGTGCAGAATAAATAGTTGAAAAACAATATGCTAGGTTAAATAAAGATTATATACATATGTACATAGTATCAAGAAAGCTTGATTGCATGAAAATACATCTGTATAGCTGTGTGCACAGGTCACGTGGGACGCCACCATCCCAAGTGCTGGCTCTGATGAATGGTGTTTCGTTTGGAACTTAGAGTTCCAATAGTCGCTAAATGAAATAGATAGCAATTACGTAGGAAAATTCTGATTGCTATTCAGGACAAAAGCAGCAAAAGGACGGAGATGTCTGTCTTCGTCTAAGATTTCGTAATGAAATAAATTAAATAAATTAAGATGTTCACAGTCTTTAGCTTTCCTGAAGAACTTGTCATTTGTTTTTTGTAAGAAAGTATCTAGTGGCTCGATTTTTAAGTCCCTGTGGAGTACTTCGTTCCGCACAAAGTAATGAGCACTGGTTATCAGTCTTAGAAAACGATTTTGCACAACCTGAAGCTTGTTTAAGTCAGTTTTAGTCACAGTAGTCCAGGCTGGTGAGGCATACGTCATGATAGGACGTATAGTTGAGAGATAGATTAATCTCTTTTTGGCGAGATCAAGTTTTGAAAAGCGTCCTAACATAGGATACAAGCATTTCATTACATAAATGGCTTTATTTCTCACATTATTAATGTGGTTAGTCCATGTCATTTTACTATTCAGGGTAACTCCTAAGTACTTAGCATATTTCACAACAGGTATGGGTTCATTAAACATTAGGAGTTGCCTCTTGAGGTTCTTTTTATTTTTCTTTTTCCTAATGATGAGAAGTTGAGACTTGGATGCATTAATTTGTACTTTCCACTTTTTGCACCAGTCTTCTATGAAAGGGATGTGGTCTTGGAGTTTTTTAACTGCATGATTCACATTTGCAGATTTCACCGCCAAAGCAGTGTCGTCTGCGTAACAAGCTAAAATTGAGTTATTGTTGTAGAGTACAGAAGGGAAGTCTGCAGCATAGAAAAGATAGAAAATTGGACCTAAAACACTCCCTTGAGGAATTCCACTGTGAATTGGACGTTCTGAAGAGAAGGCACCGTGAACAGAAACTACGAATTTTCTGCTGGTGATAAAAGAGAAAATAATTAGCAGGAGCTCACGTTCAAAATTGAAATCGATAAGTTTCGCTATGAGACCCTCATGCCAGACGCGGTCGAAAGCTTTCGCCACATCCAGCATGAGGACAGCAACATTTTGATTAAGGTGACGAGCTGAGCCTATAAATTCAGTCAATCTTACTAGTTGTTTGGAGGTTGAAAGGTGAGTTCTGAACCCAAATTGTTCAGGGGGCAGTAAGGTGAGATAAGACTTCATTTTTTCCAGTAGGATTCTTTCAAAGACTTTGCTTAGGCTCGGGAGGAGACTTATTGGACGAAATCCGTCTGGTTGAAGTTGATTTTTCCCCGGTTTGGGTATCATGATGATCTTTGCAACTTTCCAGGGGTTGGGGTAGTAAGAGTTTGAAATGCATGCATTGAAAATACTAGTAACTTTGGTGATAAAGTTACACGGGAGATGTTTTAAGGTAATGTTAGTGATACAGTCGATTCCCGGTGCTTTCTTTGGATGTAATCTTCTTATAATATCAGAAACTTAGCAGGAGTAGTTAATTTACAAATATTTTTGGCTGTTGGTGCGTTGAGCCAGTCTCGAACTTTAATTAGTGTATCCTTTTCAAAATCAGGATTCACTGGCCAGTCATTGGGCATAAATTGAGTTTGGAGATGGGATGCAAACATATTAGCTTTTTCCTGATTAGATGTGGCTACAGAGTTATTATAATGAAGAGGATAGTTTGTGGAGAAGGTTTTCTTCAAATTTTTAATTAAAGTCCAGAAGGAACCATCTTTTACGCTTAGATTGAGCATTTTTTCTGTCCATAATTCTTCTTTATAAAGTTTGATGGCCTTGCTAATTCTTTTGTTAATCCTGTTGTATTCTTGTTTGGTAGACGGATCCCAAGTCACGTGAAATGACTTCCTAAGCCTGTTACGCTGTCTCATCATGTCTCTGATGTTTTTAGGTAAGCGATGTAAATTGTCGCTAATGGGAATTTTATCGCTGGCTTCCTCACAGGCTGTTTTAATATGCAAGGTGAGCGAATTAATGGCAGAGTCAATTCCGGTCACTGTACTTAAATCACTAAAATGCACAATTCTATTTTGCAACAAATTTTCAAATAAACACCAATCAGTTACAGTCCTAGTATTTACACAGTTCATTTTCGAAACACCTAGCGTTGCAATAACAGGAAGGTGATCAGATGTCATCTCATGCTTTACCGTGAGAAGCATCGGCATAGTCATTGTAGATAGAAAAATATCCAAAATGTCCGATCTCTCGATTTGGTCAGGTCGGTATGTATATTCATTAGGTGCGTGGATAACCACTGGATGACTGAGGATGTAGTCATGCAGAATTTTACCGTTCGCATTGCTGCGACGACAATTCCAGGCAGAATGTTTCGCGTTTAAGTCCCCCGCCAGTATAGCTGGAGTATCACTAAGGAGAAGATTATTCAAAATCGTATCACTCAGTCTGCTGTTGGGGGGATTATAATATCCGCAAAAATGTATATTACCATAAGAAGGGAGGGTGACTGACACTGTGAGGGCTTCACTGCTGTTGTCTTTAAATTCTTTGATGAAACAAGACTGGTAGGATCGTTTAACATACATCGCAACTCCACCGCCGCGATGGGTTGTTCGATCGCATCTGTATAGCTGATAATTAGGAATAGCGAGACGCTGGCATGCCTGGGCATGTGTCTCAGTGATTATTCCTATATCGATGTCATGAAATTGAAGAAAATTACTGAGTTCATGCAGACGGTTGTGTAGGCCGTTGGCATTCCACACTGCGCAAGAAATTGGAGTAAGTGTTCGAAGAAATCTATCCATTAACAGGTTTCTTGTTAACACTGTCTTGAGGTTCGGAAGAATTTTGATTTACTAGTTGTTTACATAATAGAGGCAGTCCAGAGTCTTTGATAAGAGCCACAAACATTTTAAGTTCGTTGAGAACTTGTTTCGCTTCGTTGATCGATTCTGGTGCAAGTCCGGAGTTTAAGGCTTGGGCGAACGATTTGTTGGTCACAAATCTGTCTGCGAAAGTTTTAACAGGTTGAGTAGTCCTTGGTTTAGGGAACTTCTCGCACCCACGGTAGTTTGCCGTGTGCCCTTCTTTAGAACAGTTGGCACAAGTCGGTTGAGTGGATTTATCCTTGGTGCATTGGAATGAGTTAGTTATCTTTTATTTTCCACTTCCGGCCCGAATTAACACGTGCATATGTTTATGCAAATTGTACTTGCTAACGCTTAAGTATTTAAGTGGTGGCTTTTTGCCAAGAGATAGGAAGGAAGGAAAGAGAGCCCTCTTGCTACGAGTCTTCACGCGAGCTTGCCATCAGTTGCTGTCCGCCTTTAAGGCCAGAGGTTTATCCCTCTTGTAGTTTTCCGCAGTTTGCGTACTACATGCGTAGTAATTTAAAAGGCCAGTCTTAATGCTAGTCATCTGTCTAAGATATAAAACGTTTTAGTTAGTTAGTAGTCTTATATTCTTTTACGTTCAGACCACAAGTGTATCCCGAAGTTCGGGAACGTATGCAAAATCGATGAGCAAATAAAGGGTAATTTGAACCCTCCTTATCTTTGTTGCATCTTCTACACACGCACGAACATAGCTTTTAGTAAGCTCCCTGTTCCTACTCAGGACTACAGCTATGTTTGCGAAATAAATTAAATGAACACAACCCCTGTAACGAACTGCAGATTACGGAGTTGTAAGTATTATTTCTTAGAGTGGTTACAGAATACTAAGCCATAGCTTTCAGACTACTTGTAGAACAGTATCGA
Organism: Stegodyphus mimosarum; assembly: GCA_000611955.2. Lineage (NCBI taxonomy): Eukaryota > Metazoa > Arthropoda > Arachnida > Araneae > Eresidae > Stegodyphus > Stegodyphus mimosarum. The sequence goes on along the minus strand of KK114213.1, from coordinate 13,995 downwards.
ATGAACCTTGTTTATTGACGTTGCTGGAGGCAACATAACTCTGACTGCAACTTACTCAAAGACAACCTATTATGCCTTGAAGGCTGATATAGTTATGACACTTTAAAAGAGAAAAAAAATAACTTAGAAAATGAGAAACAATTTATGGATGATGCATTATTTTTATACCTAGAGAAAGAAACGAAATATGCAACTCCGAAGTAACCATATCATAATTTCTTATCAAAGTGATAAAGCTAACTGCAGAACAAAAATAAAATCACAAGCGTTTTTCTTTGGTATTAACTTAAAAGTGATGAATTAAATTTTTCAAACAGGAAAATAATAGAAATATTTAGCTGCCACTATAGGAATAAAAGAAGTTTACTGTACTAAAAATTATCTGTTGGTGTTTGAGTGTATAGCACAAATTTCTGAATTTGTCATCAATTCGCGTGTACTGAAGAGGTGAGCGCGTAAATTACGGAAGAGCTTTATTGCGAGGCATGACAAGAAATGTTTTTTTATGAATCCATTCCGTGATTTTTAACTTGAAATGTATTATTTATCATTATGCTGTCTCTAATTTCATTGATCAGTTTAATATTTTTCAATAAATTAAGACTCATCTTGCTTCCTATTTTTTTTATTGCGGTGTAATACATAGAGCATTATTGTTTATTTTTATATTTTGTTCAGTAGTCATAAGCACATTTTTATGTCAGAATTTGGTCACCGCTCTACCAAATACACTTTTCTTAACTCTACAAACTTTCCATTGTAAGTTTTTTTTACGTTTAGAATTTTACAAGGTTCCAAAAAGAAAGCGTTTTTGTTTTCACTCTATTATGGATTTATTTAATCATTGGAGAATTTAGATTATTAAAAGCTGCGGAACGGGTTTACAATGAAATCGCAGAAACATAATCACACATTATTACTAGTACTTATTATTTCAATTTTCGTTTTCTGTTTATTTAACCATTTCCACCAATGACGCCCTGCTCAGTAAAATATTAGATATAGGACCTTTTAACGCAGTAAAAGGGAGATATATGAAAGTACTCAAGCTTTCTTATCGAATAGAAAATTTGTTTAAAGATTAACCTGTTTTTTAACCTATTGTCCCTTCCCTAAGTCGAAAATGATAACACTTATTTCGCCCAGATTAACGAATTTCTCCATTCTGTAATGCCATTCTCAGCATAAAACTAAAAATTTTCGGTTTTCACACCATAAGATTTACATACCTGCTCTTTAAACAAGGGACAGAATCGTTGCCCTGTTGCAAACTGCTGGTTATGGCAGTTGTAAAAATTATTTCATTGTTGTTACTACTGTAACGTTTCCGAGCTTTTATGGAAAAATAGCAAGACAGGATTGTCTTTTTAAATTTATTTAAAACTCAACAACAATTTCATTCGTGATTAAATAATGGATGAATAGCGTAAATTGTTACATTGCTATATCTTACAGAAGGGAAAAAGCGAGTTTCCCACAGAGTTCTCTGACTACATGTCCATTCAGCTCCACTGCTTCGTCTCTTCTCACAAAAGAGCAGCGAACAGCCGTGAACAAGTCGGCATCATAAAAGCATTAGGGGATAAAGACCCATTAGCCTTCAGGACATTCTTCCTGGCCGAATCGCTTACACCCTGGCTCTAAAAATGAGTTTCTTTAAGTTAGTCCGAAACAGGAAGTCTCTAATAATATCCAGCTGGTTATTTTCCTAATGATTCATTTGCTGTTACAGTTTGTCACAGCTTCCTTCCCTCCCCGGGGGGGGGTCTTCTGGACCATAATTACCACCATTAGAGTTCACCATATTGTTAATAAAATAAATTATAGTAAACACACATTTTTACATCAAACAGGTGTAAGTACCATGGATTAAACATGAAATTATATTGAGGGCAGTGTACAAATAATATAACATACTTAGTGTACAAAAAATACTAATGACTAATTACATTCAGACAAAACAGAGCTTACCCCTTTTTAGACAAATATTACACAATATGCATTCTTTTACTTATATAGATTTACAGAAGAACCATACAAGACAGTAAAAAATATAAAATCAATATAATATCAAGTTTTTCGGCTTAGAGCATCAGCATTTTTATTGAGTTTCCCCGAACGATGAATAATTGTGAAATTGTATGGCTGAAGAGCCAGAGCCCAACGCATTAAGCGAGGATTATTACTGGCATTAGTTCGTAACCAAGTTAGAGGATTATGATCAGTTTGCACAATAAAGTCTTGCCCGTCTAGATAATAGTGAAGTTTCTTTATACCAAACACTATGCTGGCGCATTCCTTTTCAGTGGTGCAGTACTTTTTCTCTACCTCGGAGAATTTCTTGCTCAGAAATATAATGGGATGTTCTTCTCCGTTACTAGTGAGCTGTGTTAATACAACTCCCATACCATAATCAGATGCGTCGGTTTGTAGAATAAAGGGAAGAGTAAAATCGGGTGCATATAAAACTGGGTAACTTGTTAATTTCTCTTTTAATTCCGTGAAAGCCCTTTCGCTCTCAGCATTCCACAGAATATCACCCTTTACTGATTTTCCTTTTAAAAGATCCGTCAACGGAGCGGCGATTGCTGAGTACATCGGAATATAACGGCTATAGTAGCCCGCTAATCCCAGAAATGCTCTTATATCCGTTTTAGTCTTGGGTGTTGGGAAATCTCTTATAGCTTTGGTCTTAATTTCCGACGGTTTCCGGTACCCTTGGCCTACAACATGGCCCAAATAAAGGACATGTTTTTGAGCAAAACGACATTTTGAAGGTTTAATGGTCAATTTCGCTCTACTTATACGTTTCAGCACAATTTCCAGATGCTTGAGATGACATTCCCAGGTTTTTGAAAAAATAGCCACATCATCCAGGTAGGGAACTGCAAATTCTTCGCATCCATTTAATACCTCTTGCATCATCTTGGAAAAAAAATAAGGAGCGTTTTTTAAACCAAAACTTAACCGTAATGGCCTGTAAGTGCCGAAACTGGTTACAAATGCGGCATATCTTTGAGCATTAGGGCTTAAGGGTATTTGCCAATATCCCTTAGCTAAATCTATAACCGTGATATATTTTGCAGAAGCAACTTCTTCTACCCGTTCTTCTATATTGGGTAAGGGATAGAACTGGGTACGTGTGATTTCGTTTAATCGTCGGTAATCCACACAAGGTCGAGGGTCCTTATTTGGAGCTTCTACGAGAATCATAGGAGAAGTGTAGTCTGATTCCCCCACCTCAATAATTTTTAGGTCAAGCATTCGTTGAATTTCTCTTTTTAAAATCTCATTTTGTCGATGTGACATTCGATACGGCTTAGATCGTACCGGCTTATTACTGATAACTTCAATATCATGTTCTACGAGGTCTGTCATTCCCGGCTCGTTAGAAAAACTTTGCGAATATTTATTTAATAACCTCTGCAATTGATCTCTTTGAGTAGGTTCTAATAATTCTTCCAAATTGCTACTTTTAATAACCTCAGAATAATCGTAAACGTTTGGATTTGTATCAATATTAGGAAAATCTATTTCAGTCTCAATCTGGTCAGAACCCTCTTCGCTACAAGACAGGTAATTAATTACCTCAGGTCTTTTATAATATGGCTTTAACATATTGATATGATAAATTTGGGATCTTTCTTTTTTCCCCGGTAAGGATACGATATAATTTGTTTCGGATACTTTATTTTCAACTTTGCCCGGTCCTGTCCATTGAACCGAAAGTTTATTTGCCTTAGAAGTGGCCAAAATTAAAACCAGATCACCTTCTTTAAATTCTCTTTTTATGGCATTTTTATCATACCATTTTTTTCTCCTGAGTTGTTGATCTTGCATTTTCTCAACTGCCAACTCTTGACACTTTTTTAAGCGATTTATGAGTCTAAAAACATACTCGGTTACTGGTTGTTCCTCCTCTGGTGAATCCGTCCAATGTTCGTATAACAACGTTTCTGGAGTACGCAAATTTTTTCCGTGGACAAGTTCCGCAGGTGTGAAACCCGTGCTTTCATGCGTCACAGTTCTTAAAGCAAGAAGAGCCGCCGGTAGCACCTGTTCCCAATCAGAATCAGCCTCCAAACATAAAACTCGTAATATTCTTTTTATAGTACGATGAAATCTCTCCACTGGATTAGACTGAGGGTGGTGTACCGAACTATGACTAACTTTGATACCGAAACGTTCAAAAAATTCTGTGGTCAGATTGCTCATAAATGAAGTTCCTTGATCGCACTGAATCTCTTTAGGGAATCCCATTCTGCTGAAAAGATTTAACAACGCATCCACTATTGTAACCGAAGTTATATCTTCGATTGGAAGAGCCTCTGGATATTTTGATGCTACACATATAGCAGTTAGTATATATTTGTTTCCTTTAGATGTGGTTGGCAAGGGTCCACAAGTATCTATGTTTATTTTTGAAAATACTTCCGATATCACAGGGACTAATTTCAGAGGCGCTTTTTTTCTATCGTTAGATTTCCCCACTCTTTGGCAAGGATCACAAGTTCGAATATAAGTTTCCATATCTTGATAACATTTGGGCCAAAAAAAATATCTAGCTAGATTATCTTTGGATTTAGTTACGCCCAAATGTCCGGACACTTGTTCATGACATAAACTCAATATCTTCTCCCGACAAGTTTCAGGAATGACCAATAATTTCCGTACATTTCCTAAACGATCTTCTTGACACTTATACAGCAGCCCCTTTTCTATCTTGTAAATATTTGTCGAAGAGTTATTTTGAGAGTCTCTTGTCGCTATGTCAAAAAGCGGCTTTAAATCTTCACTCTGTTGCTGTAATTGAAGGAATTTAGTCTTGCTTATTGAAAGTAGAGGAGGTAGGTCATTGAACTCCGAAACGGGCAGGAGCGACTTTCTGTCTTCCTGTTCTTCTTGTTCCGTCCCCTGGGAAGTATAATCGTTCGCGAGGGAGGGAAAACTCGGTAGGGGTACAATATTCGTATGCTCACCCCTTTCTTTTGCTGCTTGAAGGCCTTTCTCTTCGCTATTGATCATTTGTCGACGTTTCTGAGCCCGCGTCTCCACTGCGTTAACTTGGAAAAAGTATTCCTTATTTTGATTTTTTCCTAATTTTGCAGCCGTCCGATTCCCTAATATATAACGTCCTTGATCAAGCTCATTTCGTATGACTGCGGCCTTTGTTAATATTCGTCCAAATTCTGCTTCTATTTCAACATGTGCTAGGGGAAGACATATAGGTGATTCATCGAACGGTTGTTTTACCCAAACAGTTTCTCCTGTTAACATTGAAGGGGTAATGTATTTTTTACAGATCACATCAATGGATGCTCCAGAATCCCGTAATACAGGAAGATCGAACCCGTTAACCTTAGCCATTGTAGTGTATGGCGCTAAATAATCTTCTTCATTCTCTTGTACCCTGTTAACAACAGCCGTAGATTTAAAGTCTTTCTGAGCTTTCGGACACTGCGGCCTCAAGTGATCGATTGAGCCACAAGTATAGCACTTAAGAGGTTTACGTACTTCAAAATGACGCTCATCTTGATTTCGAAAAGTTTCTGTTTTTTTCGAAACTTTTTCCCCAGCCTGTTTATACCTTGGCGAATCTCTGAAATTAGGCTGATTTTTATTTCTCTTTTGCGACTCCGAACCATGAACTGGAGAGACCTTTTTCCGGTATTCACGTACGTTTTCATAATCTTCTAACAACTCGGCTAATTTATTTGGGGACGTTATCTTGGACCATTCATCAATAAAATGCTGGCGCACTTCGAAATTTACGCGACGCTTCATTTGATCCGTTATCATCAGGTCTTTTAAAAGTTCAAAATCATTAATTTCCAAGCCCGAGATCCATTCTTCAAAATAATTTCTTAATTCAAATGCGAAATCCCTCCAAGTGGTTTGAGCGTTTTTTTGGGTTTGCGAGAATTTGATTCTAAATTTTTCTGGGCTCAGTTTAAACCTTTTAAGAAGTATCCCTTTTATGTAAGCATAGTCATAAGCCTGTTCTTCTGGCTCTCGCATAATCAGCTGAACTATCTCTGTTGGCAAAAGTGTTAATAAAACAGAAACCCATTCTGATTGGTTTAGATTCGCCCTCTTTGCTTGGCGCTCAAACATGACTAGGTACAAACTAACATCATTCTCTTCGGGATCAAATTTTTGGATCATTTTTTGAAGTTCAAAATGGTTTCTTCTAGGCATACTTTCTTCCTTCCCATCAATTAGATCCTTAACTTTAGCGGCCTCCAATTTCATTTTGGTTATCTCGAATTCTCTTTCTTCTCTCCTAATTCTCTCTTGCCTCTCTTCGTCTTCTTTCCTAATTCTTTCTTGCCTCTCTTCGTCTTCTTTCTCGAGTCTCACTGACGTGATATTTTCCAACAGACTTTTAACTAGTTCCTCCTCGTAGGCTTCATTTCCCATAATCAGCTGTCTTAAATCTAATATCCTAAGCTGGGGTCCAACCTTTTCCCCTAACTCTTCAGCCAAGGATTTAAGGTCCTCTTTTCTAGCTTTTGCTAAGAATGCCATGATATACCCTCAACTTATACTCTAAATCTAATGAATCTCTCTCTCTCTCTATATATATATATATCTAAATTTGATATACAACTAAAATTTACAATTCTGAGGCTCAAAATTTAACTCTTAATTTTTTTCAGAACAATTTCTGGTATTCTAAACATACATTCAAGACAATTTACACTATACTGTGAACAGGATGCACTCAGTTGCAATTAGTTAAATTGAGAATTTAAGATAATACAATATGCTTTAGATAATACAATATTCACATTCAGATCATCAAAACTTTCATAGTATATTAAGGTATGCATTCAAAAGTAAATTAAAATAAACGTATAAATACTCATAAATATCAATACAACCACAGTTTGAACGTAAGATATTAGTGATTTCTAAACTTTCTGTTAACACTTTCAACTGAAAATTTTCACTTCTCATAATTCTTACACAAAATGATAATTCATATTCTGTACTGAAAATCAAATAAACAACAGTTTAATTTTAAGCTACCAAGATTTACTTATCTTCATTTTTAACACAATGAACTGAAAATTTTTGGAATTATAATTCTTACGTAATTATATTTCTTACATGAAATACATTCTTACAAACTTATAATTCTTACATACCATAACAGTTTACATTTACTTCTAATAATTATAACGTTCAAGACGACTTACAATTGATAATTCAGAATACCCTTTAAAAGATAGAATCTTTAGAAATATTACAATTTTACTCTTCAATTATAGAAGCATAATAGTAGCAAAACTCACAACAATTCACTCTATTAATACAACTTCAAATTCTTAAGATATTATTTAATTATAATTTCTGAATTCAAAATTCTAAATTTATTCCTAAATTCTTAAATATATTTTCTTATCTGAAACATAAATATCAATCAACGCATTTGCAAGCTTCAACGAAACCAATATTTGTTAGAAAACATTTACCTGAAGTGACATAAATGACACAATAGAAATACTATATTTAATAAACCTCACTGCCTCAATATAAAAAATCCAAGGTACTTACCCGCCTGTACTGTAGAGTTGAACTCTGACTGAAGCCTGGAACATGAAAGTGTTGAATCTCACAACTTAATTCTTTTATTGGACGCTGAAGGCACATGCACTAAATTTTCACACAAACGTATCTCACCACACTACACTTTCCAGACACTACAACTTAAAGATGCTGAAAATCTTCGGACAATGGCTGTCCCACTAAACTTCAAGCTAATTGAATTTCGGATCCTGGTGGTCCTCTCTTTCAGCCGGACTGACGTCTGGAATCTTCTTTAGAAAAACACAAAGCTGAATTTCGGAGCCTGACGGTCCTTTCTTTCTTCCGGACTGGCGTCTGGAATCTTCTTTATAAATCACAGAGTTGATTTTCGGAGCCTGACGGTCCTTTCTTTCTCCCGGACTGACGTCTGGAACTTAAAAACACAGAGCTGAAGTTCGGAGCCTGACGGTCCTCTCTTTCTCCCGGACTGACGTCTGGAATCTTCTTTAGAAAAGCGCGGAGTTGAATTTCGGAGCCTGACGGTCCTTTTTTTTTCACCCGGACTGACGTCCGTATTCTTTCTTTGTTAAGCACAAGAGTTCTCGTTCGATGATCAAACTAAAACTGCTTCGTGGATTTTCATCATACCTGCTGCCACCAAATTATTATAGCTGTAACGTTTCCGAGCTTTTATGGAAAAATAGCAAGACAGGATTGTCTTTTTAAATTTATTTAAAACTCAACAACAATTTCATTCGTGATTAAATAATGGATGAATAGCGTAAATTGTTACATTGCTATATCTTACAGAAGGGAAAAAGCGAGTTTCCCACAGAGTTCTCTGACTACATGTCTATCCAACTCCACTGCTTCGTCTCTTCTCACAAAAGAGCAGCGAACAGCCGTGAACAAGTCGGCATCATAAAAGCATTAGGGGATAAAGACCCATTAGCCTTCAGGACATTCTTCCTGGCCGAATCGCTTACACCCTGGCTCTAAAATTGAGTTTCTTTAAGTTAGTCCGAAACAGGAAGTCTCTAATAATATCCAGCTGGTTATTTTCCTAATGATTCATTTGCTGTTACAGTTTGTCACACTACATCCTGTGACATAGCCTTCATGTGACTCCTTGAAGAACATTATCGTATGAACCTTGTGTATTGATATCTTTAGTCCAACATAATTATGTTTGCAACTTTTAACTTCTGATTACAGTTTATTCAACGACAACTTATTATGCACTGAAGGCTGGTACGGATATAACACTTTCAAAAGTCAAAAGTTATATTTATAAAGTCAGAAGCAATTTCTGGATGTAAAATTCTTTTTATGAGTACAGGGAAAACTACAGCTTCGAAATTACCATAGAATAAGTCCTTATAAAAGTGATTGTTTTAGCTGCACTAGAAAAATAAGATGAGAAGCATTTTCTTTGGTATAAACTTTGAAGGGATAAATATTAAATTTTCTCAAAGAGCAAAACGGTAGAAAAATTTAGCTGCCACTATGCAAAAAATGAAAACTTTTAAATATTTGTCTCTACTTACCTGATTTAGGGTAATTTGCCGCACACCACAAGAAGACTGATCTTCCTATCAACTTGTTATTTTCCACTTTTTCCTTCCATATTGTTTTGCTTTTGTTTTGTCTTTCATTGTACTTGTTTTGCTTTGTATTCTTTTACATTATGAGGAGATTTTCTTACTTTAAATCACTGTCAGTTAATTTTACTTCACATACATCCAGCCTTTCCTTATTTGAGATGTCGGATCATTTTTTATTCCTCTTGCCGCCCTTTGCCTCGTACTCCTTCTAGGTCTTACTTATCATGACTGCATTCATGTTATGTGCCTTTATAGCAATATGTGTCATTGATTCGGACACGTCGCGCTGTGCGTGATATTCGCGAAATATTGGAGTTCGATTCAATTTGGTTTAGTTACCTATACACGTCAAGGTACCTATATTATCTGTGCATATGCCAAGACTGATGAGACACCTACACCATCTTCAATGGTGCTTCCACAATATTTTTATGATATTACATGTCAATTTCTTAGTATTTTAGCATGTAAAGGTTTATTTTAGATACTTCGTCTTGTATAGGCAACATAATGCCTTGTCGCGTCATGCGTAATTATTGGTCACGCCCCTTCTACCTCCTAGTTTGTCCCTAAGACCCACCCTGAGTATTCAACTCGCTGCATCGCTAGTAGTAGCACCATATGTGACGACAGCTGGTACAAAGCGAGAAAATTTGCCAGCTACTCGCGGCCTAACATCAGAACTGGAACTTTAACGTTTTCTTCTAAGTGATCTTTCTTATTGTCCGCAATCATCCTAATCATGACATTATTTTTGGTACTGGACGCTTGCAGGTCGCGAGCAAAGGCGAGGCTATTATGGTGTAGTGCGTTTTTATCCTTACGTTTCCGGTGCTTGCAGATTTTAAGAAGTATTTTCTCAAATATATCCACCAGATCTCAAAGCACTAGGTTTGACGAAACTCCAAACTTTTCAGAGCGAGATACGAAAAAACAGAAAATAGAAAATATGTCAGCAAACATGGCGGTTTTCTCAAAGGGAAAGAAAGGTACAAAATTGTCGGTAGTTATGCAAATAGCGGCATGGTTTTTGGTTGCAAGTCCGTATAGAGATTGCAGAGTTCAGGGGTTTCATTTTCCTTGATTTTTTGCAAATTTCTTAGACAATTGAAAAAACTCCTGATCATTCTTATCCAGAGCGTCCTTATCCTTGCGTTCCTGAAGTTTCGAGTTGCCAAGAACATTTATTTATATGTTAGATAAGTGGAAAGTAAATATAACAAGATCAGCTACACTTATTTATTATGCTACAAGCTACTACTAATTTTCTATACTACAGTTACAGTTATCATGAATTACAGTTACTGTTATTATAAATACTAAATTATAATTACATATGTGACATTTCCCTTTTTTACAGAAATAATAAAATTATACATACTCTTTTAATTAATAAGGTTTTTTAACAGTCCTACCAGATCGAGTAACGTAGTAACCATTTACAGAATTAGGTGATACAACACTTCTTTCAGAATTTAGTGGCACAATACTTCTGTTATGTACAGGAGAATTTAAAGACAAGTTTAAATTTGGATTTAAAGTCAAATCTGAATTTGGATTTACAGGCAAATCTAAGGTTGAAGTACTCCTACTAATGTCAAGTTAATTTACATCTTCACCTTTGTCACTTTCATTCTCATAATTATTTTGCACCATGAAATTTTTTCGATTAGTTCCTTTAAGAATGTCTCTTCTATTCCTTTCTATAATTCTTCCATCAGTCCTTTCAATCCTGTATGACCGTGGTCTTTCTGCTTGTCCCATAATTTTTCTACTTTCCTTTAGATTTCCCCCTTTTTCATTTATGTACACATTATCTGCTTTCTTGAGTGGTTTTAATGGTCTTGCATTTTTGTCATAATACTTCTTTTGTAAGGCCTGTCTCTTTAGTAATTGTTGTTTATGCTCTGCATATTCTGTAGTTTGAATGAAATTCTCTTTTATAGGTACCAATCCATTCACTTTTCTTCCAAACATCAATTCTGAAGGTGAGTTAATTTCAGCTGAAATAGGAGAATTACGATATTCCAGTAATACTAAATATGGATCCTTGTTGCCAATTACAGCTTTTTCTAACATACGCTTGACAGTTTGAATATGCCTTTCAACCATTCCATTCGATTGTGGGTAATTTGGACTTGAAGTTCTGGTTTCAAAGTTCCATCTCCTTGCAAATTCTTTAAATTTTTTGCTACTATATTGTGGACCATTATCAGCATACACTATTTTCGGGATACCATGCCTTGCAAAAAATGATTTCAGTTGTTTTATTACTGTTACACTTGACAAATCTTCCAAATGTCCAATTTCTACATATTTGCTAAAATAGTCTATAACTATTAAATAATCTCTACCTTTAAAATAGAAGAGGTCCGTTCCCAATACTTCCCATGGACCATTAGGTATCTCTTTACATATTGTTGCGAAAAATTCGCTGGTTGCGCCTGTATGTAAGCTTTCCGGCATAGCACTAGGGTTGCCATAAAATAGTGTATGGGAGGATTGCCAGATTGGCGACTTTATCGCCCATTTGGCGACCAAATTGGAGATATCCCATGGTCCAATTGGGAAGCTTCTAGAATAACTTCCTGTCGAGATATTTCTCGAAACGTGTGGAACTTAAAGAAAAGCTATATGAACCCCTGCGTTTCTGAGAGCCGGCATTGTGAGAATAGCTGCTTACTGTGAGTGCTAAGCTACGCGAGAGTTTTGTGAACGGAAAGCGATCGGGATAGTGCTTTGCCGTGAAGCTACCTTTACAGTATAGCTTGACAGTGTATTGGTGATTGTTCCACGGTGTTTATTATAAGTTTAGTGTTGTCGTGAAGCTACCTTTACAGCCTGAAGCTGTGTTGCTGATTGTTTCAGCGTATTTATTGTAGATTTTCGACGCTTTTAAAGGTAATTTTGAAACTGTGCTGTAAATAGTGATTCTTGTAAATAATCTACCTTGAAAATAGAAGAGGTCCGTTCCCAATACTTCCCATGGACCATTAGGTATCTCTTTACATATCATTGGTTCTTTACAATTGGCTTTTTGTAGACTCAAACATGTTGGACAATTAAGAACCAAATCTTCAATTTCTTTAGACATTTCTGGCCAATAGAATATTTGTCTTGCTTTGTTCTTGCATTTTTCTACTCCTAAATGACCATAATGAATTTTACTTAACATATCTTTACGTAAACGTTTAGGTACAACAACACAAGAATTCTTAAATATTAATTCATTTGCTTCCGATAATTCCTCTCTGAAGTTAAAATATGGTTTTGCCAGTTCTGGAACCATACATTTTGTATCTGGCCATCCAGTTTTAATTAATTTTCTTAAAACTTGTAGTTCTTCATCTTTACCTGTTTCTTGCTGAAAATTTTCCATTTTGTCTTTAGACACTGGTATACTTTCTACTCTGAAAATTTTCCATTTTGTCTTTAGACACTGGTATACTTTCTACAACCATTCCAACATGGGCTTGTATGTCTCCTTCAAAAAAATCAGATCCTTTATCAGTAAATGATCTTGATAATGTAACAGCTATAAAAAGTTCTTTTCCTGGTTTATATTTTATCTCAAACTGATATGGCTGTAATCTTATACGCATTCTTTGTAATCTTACTGGACATTTATTTAATGGCTTCTTGAAACTTGTTTCTAATGGTTTATGATCACTTTAAACTATAAAACATTTAAAAAATACGTATTGGTGAAATTTCTCACATGCAAATACAATAGCTAAAGTTTCCTTTTCAATTTGAGCGTAATTCTTCTGTTAATGCTTTAGATGCGTATGCCACTGGCAAATTATTCTGCAATAAGACAGCTCCTAGTCCTTCTTGAGATGCATCTACAGTTAAAACTACAGGCATATTTATGTCATAATACTGCAAAACTGGTTTATTTACTAAGATATTTTTTAGTCTTCTAAATGTTTTTTCATGTACTGCATTCCAGTTCCAGTCAACATGTTTTTTCAACAAATCTCTTAAACATGATGTCAATTCTGATACATTAGGTATAAATCTAGAACCATAAGTAATCATTCCTAGGAAAGTTTCTAATTCTTTAACATTTTTTGGTGTATTTATATTTATAATAGCCTTAATTTTATCTTCATCTGGTTTTAAGGCAGCTTTAGAAAATATATGTCCCATATATTTAACTTCATTCAACCCAATGTTGCATTTATTTAAGTTAAATTTAAAATTCTTTTCTCTGGCTCTTTCCAGCACCTTCTTTAAACTTAAATCATGTTCTTGTTTATCTTTTACTCAAACTAATAAATCGTCTATATGTGTTTGCACTCCTTCTATGTCACTAAAAATTTCAAAAAAACTTCTATGAAAACTTCTGGTGATGAACATAGTCCATATGGCAATCTTAAAAAACAATATCTACCAAATGGCGTATTAAATGTAGTTAGTTTGTAGCATTCATCATTTTAATTAATCAAATTATTTTTAGTTTGAACTTTCCTATCGATATCTCAAAGTTTCAGTTGCTGCCCGAATTTAGCGCGAGCGAGATATTGATGCAAATCGCATATATCTGTTAGCAGTTTAAAAGGCAGGAGTTAACGAGGGGAAAGACAGAGCCTTGGATTTATCGCCGTAAGGCTGTGCGCGCGCAGATTTCCTCTGTCTACTGAAAGTTCGCCTTCATAGGCAATTTGCAATTACCAGTGTTTGCTAGTGAAATTCGCATAATTGCATTTCACTAAGAGTTAGCTTCCCTCGCCGTCCTACTTAAGCTGAGTTAGGGATTTGAATTTGTTAACACACTTTATTTTCACATTACTTTAGTTCAGCCCAAGTAGTGGCTTACTCTCAATTTGAAGAGTTGTATTTATTTGAATTAAAG
>KK114212.1:0-20136 GCA_000611955.2 Stegodyphus mimosarum | reverse complement strand
TTGCCAAATTTTAGACGATGTGATTTCCCATATATACAGGGTTCACAGAGTTGACTGTCTAGTTTAACCCTGATACCCATCTGTTCTTCAAGGACATTCTTAATATGACGTTTGTCCTGGTGACCCCAGCGCTCATGGTATAACTGCAGAATTGAATCACTTGTGACAGCTATGTTGACTTCTACTGGGTTATTCGGAACAAGTACTTCCATATGAATTTTATACAGACCACCACTTATGCTTCTTGTACCATAGAGTACAACTTCATTGTTGATTTTCAACCAACATTCTTCTGCAGTTGATTCAAATCTACTATTTTTGTTTTTATCTTGGGAAGCCAGTACGGAGAATAAGTTCTTACTAATACCTGGAACAAACCAAACTTCTTTAAGTTCTTTGAATTGTTTTTCTCCCTTTACTATTGTCATAATCTTCAAAGTTCCTTTGCCTACAGCTGGTAGTATTTTGCCATTTGCAGCAGTAATTCCATGTGGTGTTTCAAATTTTTCAAATTCTGTGAAGTAATCACTATTATTGGTAATGTGCTTTGAAGCACCATTATCCACAAACCAGTCATAGCAATTCTTTTCAGATGAAAAAGCTTCTTCGTTTAGAGCCAATAGGGACATATTGGCTATAACACCGTCTTTTCTTGAGACTTTATCATTTTGACTGGGCTTCGGTGGTCTTCCATCTTCTATCCATTTTCGACAAAATTTAATCCAATGTCCACTCTGGTGGCAATAGTTGCATTTTCCTATCTGCTTTTTACCTTTGAAATTTCTTTTTATTTTGCTTGCTTTAGCTTCTAATGCATCTTGATTTTGGGCATCACCTTTAGATTTTTCTTCTTTATATTCTCTTTATTGAGAGCATAATTGAGTAGCTAACTCATCAATTGTTCTTTTCTCTTCATTAAGCAGCAGCCAACTTGACTTAAAAGAACGGTACTCTTGAGGTAGTGTGTCTAAAATTTTGCAAATTAATAACATCTGAGGCAGTTGGTTTTCTTGCTTTCTTTGAAGACCTATATTTAATTCATTCCAGAGATTCTTAAGCTTTGATAAATGGGCAGCCATACTATCATTCATTGTCCACTTACACTGGAAAAATTGTAGACAAATATTATATAACTGATTGTCAGATGTTGCTTCAAAAAGTTTATGAAGTTCTAGCCATACCTCTCTAGCAGTATCAAACCTCATAATTTTCTGCATGGTTTCTTCTGTCATAGAATTTGTCAGTAGCATGATGGCACAAGTGTTGGCCTTTTTACATCGTGAAAGATCATCTGAGTATTTTTTTAAAGTTGCTTCAACAGCTCCTTCAGGTGGCTTATCTGGTTTAACTATTTTTCCTTCAACAACTTCCAAGGAGTCGTTATAATAGTTTAAAGCGAACTTGATTCTATACTTCCACATCGGCCAATCCGATTCTCCACTTAATGGCTTCAACTGCAACTTTCCTACCTCCATTATTTACTCTTAGCATTTCTGTAACGTACTTCACTTTCAACGATAAACACTTGAATATTTAGTCCACTTCAATCAAATACTTCCCTCTTGGGCTTTCTTTAAACAAAATATGATTTCAGGACTTGAATAATGAGGAGAAAAAACTTTGCCGTTCTTGCCGATCGCGTGGTTAGGGTTAACGCTATTCTCTTAACCCCTTAACTGCCGCGGGCGTATATATACGCCTTGCTCAGCCGATGCATTAACTGCCTCGGGCGTATATATACGCCCTTCCGAAATGCTATAATTTGCTTTGCGCTGCTACCAGTAAAATTATTTGCAAAGCTTTGGAACACAACACCACAATGACCTTGACGAGTATGCGAAGGAGAATACTATTTCAGAGAAGGGAGAAAACTTGCACTTATTTTCCCCCTAATAAATCGCACAACTGCCCGCACCTGTGTAAAATAACGGTGGCACTGGAGAGTGAATCTTGTATGTTTTCTGCGGCAGTTAAGGGGTTAACATTATAAAAACTTCTGCATTAAAAATAAAACTCTACTATCATTTTTGCGCATGTAGCGTGCATGAAACCCATAACCTATTGTATTTTAAAATCATATATGCTAAAACTGAAGAATCTTAGTAAACATTTTCTAAGCCATGCTTTTAATGCAAAGTTATATACATCTAAGTCAACAACAACATGCTCAATTGAGCTTCTTAAAGTGGAAGTTTAAGTACTTTCTTAGATGTTGCCAAACAAAAAATATAAAATAAAAATTACAGTACCTTGATTTCCTTTTCTTTTCTAACATATATCACTTCAACAGATTGTACATTACAATGAAATTACAACAAAGATATTGTACGATACAGACACAGTACAACACAG
The DNA here is from genome assembly GCA_000611955.2 of Stegodyphus mimosarum. Lineage (NCBI taxonomy): Eukaryota > Metazoa > Arthropoda > Arachnida > Araneae > Eresidae > Stegodyphus > Stegodyphus mimosarum. Next base: position 17,784 of record KK114212.1, on the reverse strand, counting down.
ATGACAACACTCTCAGCATAGATTCTACACATTAAGGTAGGTTAAAAAAGGACATAGCCCTTTAAAATCCAGAAGTTCTCAACACTGTCAGATTAAATGGCATGTATAAAGACAGCAGTTAAAGATTTTCGTGAATTTCAAAACATAGTTCTCTGTCAAGGAATATTCACAATTTCCCATATAATGTATGAAAATAAAGGTTATTAAAATCTCTTGTTGCCATAATGCACAGCTCGCCAACCAGCCAATCACAAGCCATCTACCACAATTACTTGCATATTATTCCGACCTTTTTTACTAATTTTATCGTCCGAAAATCAAAAGGAGTAAATTATATGAATAGTTTAGTTTTTGAAGGACATGGTTAGAATAAGAACATAGTAAATGAAAAGTAGTCATATAAATTATAGGTAACTATCAAAATTTTATTTCTCTAAAGGAAACCCACATTCTAATAAAAATACACAGCAATATTAACATTATGATGTCTAAGAAGATATCATTTTCACTTCCCTGTAACTTGAATCTCTTCTATTCATACTGTTGTTAGGAACAGCATCTCAAAACAGGGATAACTGTGAACATCTCCTTATGAAAAAATTCTTTGAATGAATTAGGCATGGGTTATTTGTTTATACTGCCAACAAATGATGGTAAGCCTACTGTACTTTCCTGCCAGCACTTCACATTTCATTTGAATTAGCACAACTACTGTCAGTGTGTTCAATAACAATAATAATAATAATAATAATAATAAATCAGAACTCTTCAGCTTTTTCCATTATAATTTTACAATATTTCCATTATTATATTAGCTTGGGGTGATGATAGTACACTACTTTGATGGCGCAACTTTATGTGGTAACTGGCATTGGTTGTGTTTGTTAAGGTTGTGTATTACTTACTACATATAGAACAAAAACATATTTAATGTAAATTTATGAGAAATTCTAGTACAATGCATAACAATATTGAAAGCATAGAAACGATTATTGTAGGTTTGTGAGGATCTTGCTAGCGGAAAGTCTCTCTCCAATCGAGAGTTAAAAAGCTTTCCGAATTCTTGTCTTGTTTAAAACAATTTGCAGACTGAATTAGTCATACCCTTATTTTTTGGGTGTATTTTATGTCCTCTGATTCGTTAAAGTTGAAACAATATCAGACGAGCTATAGGTCATTGGTCCATCAGCATCTCTGGAACCAAGAGGCTTCGGGGACAGACTCAGTGTTGATCGCTAAAATCAAGGGATGCTGGCCATGGACTTACGATTCTTGTAATGTCAAATGGAGCCATAACTGAACGCATTATTGCTTCTGCAATGTCAGAGCTTGTCGCCTAACCTTGTAACAGCTCAAACACTGCAACCAAAGGGGGACTGCACATCTTATCTTTTTGTGGTCTGCCACAAGTTTAATTATTATTCAACTTTTATTACATTTATTAATTTCTTTAACATTTTCCTTGCTCTATAAGTTATGTTAGGGGAGAAAAGTTCTTTTCAGAACTCTTCAGCCTTTTTCACCAGTAGTAGAACAAGATATAATATGTCTACAAATTTGATTTCATGCCCTGAATGCCAGCACACTTTTCGTGCTCAAAGAAATCTATACAAGCATGTAAAAAAGTTTCATCCTTCTTCAGTCCTTGAGAAACTGATGAGCCAAAAGAAATGCTGTGTTTGCAAAGAAGCTTTCAGTAATATAAATGATTTGAAAGCAAATATGTGTAGTTGTTACAAAAATGTGCATCTGATAACAAATGCTCACATTGCCAGCATTTGCAAAAAAAAAAGGGAAAAAAAAGACCGCATTGAAAATAAGACAATAGACAGAATTTAGTTTGTAGCATCTGTAATCAAAACCTTCTGCATGACATATTTCTCTTCCCACATCAAATCAGATTATCCTGATATTACTTTGTCATTCCAAGAAAATGCATTTTTATTCTCTTCAAGATTTTGAAATATACAAAGCTGAAATTGAAAGGGAAACACAATCCCATTTTCTTAAAAATATACAGGGAAAAGAAGCTTGCTGATCGAAGAATTCCCATGAGATTTTATCATCACAGAAGTGGAGTTTTTGAGCCAAAGAAGGATAGAATGCGTAGAATAAAGAACATTGCTTCACAGAAAATACGAAAAGCCTGCCCTGAATATGTTGCAGCATATAAAAGTACTATTCAGAATGTTACTGAAATCCAGGTATAATACCAGTCAAATCATGTTGGACATAAATGTTAGGTTGGACGAGTACCACTTTCCACTTTCAAAATAATAAAATGGAATTATTAGGTCAAATCAATCTTGAGATGTACCTAAATCATATTTTGAATAGTCTGAGGATATATTATTTTCCAGCTAAGTGCATGAGTTTAATTCATTAGAAGGATCTGAACAACATATGCCGAGACTGCAGAATAAAAAGAAGATGATGTCTTCCATCAGAATGGTGCCATGTCAGTTGACATATGCATTTATCAAATGCTAAAGAAAGAAAAAAAAATCTGTTTCAATTTACAAACTCACAGAGTAATCACTGCCTGAGTATCCTTTAATTAAAAAAAGATGAATTTCTTTTGGGCATTACAAATCACGCTCAATTAAAATTATTAAAATTTTATGGGAACAATAAAATAATGATTGATTCCACATATGGTAAAAACCAATATGGATATCAGCTAACAACTTTGATGGTAAATGATGTTAATAATGAGAGCTTTCCAGTTCCTATCATGTATGCCTCTGGAATAGCAGCTGAAGCGTTTTGTATATTTTTATGGAAATAAAAAAAATAGACGCAATTTCAAATCACATGTGTTTATGTTGGATGATGATCCTGCATTTTATAATGTGTGTCTAACACATTTATTGTGCTCATGACATGTTACACAAGCCTGAAGTAAAAATTTGAATGCTAAAATACAAGTTGTTAAGAGTTATACAAGTTGTTCTTATTCTTGTTAAGAATAAATTGACAATTATCTTTCAAGAAACTAACTTGGAAACATTTAAACATTCCAAGGTATTTACTGAATTTTTTTTTTTAATCTTCTGAAAATACACAAGCTTTTGGAGAATATTTTCAAAATTATTTCATGAAATGAGTAGAACAATGGGTGTACCGCTACCATGTAGGTTCAGAAATAAATATGACCATGAACGTTGAATGATGGTATCATGAAATAAAATATGAAGTGAATGGAAAAGTTATAAAAACAAATTAGACAGATCTTTACACATTGTCCATCCACTAAAAACCATCGCAAAAATACTGATGAATAGAATCATAATAATTACCAGTATAACCATTACTTATGCAAAATTTAAAATAATGCAAAATTATAAATAACAAAAGACAAGAGAGAATATATATATATCTTTCAGTGATCACCTGACTAAGATGACCTATGAAAGAGACTAGTATTTCTTAGGAAATAATTAAAATCCTGCAATCTGAAAACGTCAGCTTAAAAAGTTGACCATTAAAAATGTTTTAAAAATTAAAAGCAAATGACAAATATTTGGTTCTCTACTTAAATAAAAATAATAGCTAATGTACTCAACTCATAAAACTGAATCTTTACTATTGTTGTATAAAACACTACTCAAAACGAATTTCAGCTTTGAAACTCCACTAGCATGGAATTGTGAACACAGAAAAATATCAAAATATTAAGAAAGTATGTATTACTGCTTGAAAAAATTACAAGTGTGTAGAAAGAAGCTTGCATTACATATGTTGCTAAAAACATTTTGTAATTTTCATCATATTTAATATCATATATAGATGCCTGTATACAAAAGAATTAGATTTAGAAATTTTACAATCAATAAAAAAGATTTTTACACTTGCTATTAGAATAATTGCTTAACACATCATGCATATTTTATTTCCCATATTTAATGGAATGAAAATGTACTTGATGCAATCTGTTCTTCAAAAGTACCTGTTGAAACTCTCGGCGTTAAAACTGTTACCAAACACCACATGATTTGTGCATGCGCGCAGTCAAAATGAAACAGAACTATAACTGAACTTTAGAACTCGTAATGGACGTTTCAGTTAAAGATGTAACCAGTAGCTTCTCTCTGTGTTGTGTATGTAATTAGTTAGTAATGTAAATTAAACATATCTTATTATCTTAGAAGCCTCTTTTTTTTTAGATGAGTAGTGCCTTTGATGTGTGCAATTAATAAAAATATTCCCGGATATACCTTTGGAGAAGTTAGTTCCTACCTACTGTTTAAATTTTGAGGAATTTTTTCTTTTCATATCTAAGAAACCCCATATAGAGTTTTCATTTGCTAATCATTGAAGATTTCCAAGCTATTTTGTAACACAATCATACATATAAGATGACTTTTGATCATAAATTTGGTCTAAATTTTCACTTACTGCTTGCAATCTCAACACACAAAATCAAAAATATTTTAAAAGGAACTGATAAGTAATAAAATATTAAATTATTAGATAACCCTTACGGCAAAATGTCATATATTTTTTTACCCCTACAGTATCAACTGTAATAAATTGAACCAGCTGTATTTATCCAGTTTCAGGTTTAAATTTATACCGATCATGGCTAACTCTTTCATCATGTATCGCATGGTAGTAAAAGGCTGATGAACAATAGTAGAAAAGACAGGCATGCTTTCCTAGAAGTCAACAGATTTTTAAAAGGTAACAATTTTTTCTCAAATTATCATTACTTAAATCAAACGGACTACATCAGAAATAAAAAAAAATGTCTATTTTTAATTATTTGAAACATCCAGGTAATGAAATGCCCATATCATCCAAAAGCATATAAAATATATTAATTCTTAGTTTATTTGTGATGATTTATCATTGTGCCTGCACTGAATTATTGTACCATTTGCTTTGGTTAAATATCAACAGCAAAATTAAATTCTGGTTCTTCTTTGTCTTCATTATAAAAAAAATTTTTCTTCAGTTTCAAACACAATCCTGAATGTGAACAACTCGAACAAGATTTCAATTTATTCTGTACTCTAATAAAGCATTTTTTAATCTTTCAGTTGATTATAAAAAAGTGTAATATTCATACTTTATGATACAGTTGTGAGCTAACAACATTTATACTAGTCAAAACATGGTATCCAATTATCAAAGAAAATACAAAATCAAAATCTTTATTAAAAAATTTTTTATCATGTACTTTTGTTCTTCTTAACAATGCATGCATATAATTGGTTCAATTTTACTTCTTCATGGAGTATCTAAAGGCATATGCAGTATTAAACTGAATATAGTCTTTGAAAGAAGTGCCCAAAAAATTGGTGATGCAAGAACATGCCATAGAATGGAAAATGTCTCATGTTGTTCAAGACCTGAATTTCAGTGAAAACTTTGAAATCTATTTTCCACCCCTTTCATATTTTGCTCAAATGTTGTACCCCTGACACTCACATTCTGAAGGAGAATATTCCACTTATCAACTTACAAAGTGGACAAAGCAAGATTGTCTATGGCCCTAAGCATGCATTCTTTCAAGTGTAATCTATGATCAGTTTCCTTGTTTTTATTCGATGAGGACAGTACTATGTTAGAATTATAAAATTATTGTACGGCCCTAAAACTTAGATCCTTGTAGGCCTAGGCAGAAATCAGGCCGTCCTTGCAGAAACACTAATGATTTTCACAGTTTTTTTATAGCTCCATCAACATACATATTCAACACTGGAGATAGGAATATATACTTCTTGGTATTTTTATGAATAGCACCTGGCACTGCTTTCTATATGATAGGTACTGCTTTCTATTTCCTTGAACCAAGGCTGGTCCAAACGGGTGTTACTGCACAAGGCCCATATTTATACAGTCCCGTAAACATACATGATACATGTGTTTTGAAAAATTAAAAAATTCATTTCAGTATCTGTTGATTCGGCTGTTGTCTTTACAAAAATACATAATTTGTAGGCTCACCATTGGCTTCACAGAAATACATGCCTTTACTATGCAATAACAGAATCACAGTGTCACAACTTTTGTCAGGAGATACGCCACATATACAGGTTTATGTATAACATTATAAATGGGTCCCTCTTTCAGACATGTTTCAGAATTATATAAAAATTTAAAAAGTATTAAATTCACATGAAGAGAAATGAATGTGGTTATTTATAATTTTTTTGTTTCAAAACACTTAAGAACTAATAATAATTTTTCATATCCTTTTTTGAAGTGAGTATACAGAAAGGAATATGAGGAGAAAAGTGGGAAAAAAATTAAAAGGAAAGAAGAAAATTTTCACAAAGAGTAACACTATATAAAATTTTCAAAAATCAAGACTGTACAATAAATCTGGGAATTGAAGGATTTACAGATATTGGAATATAAACTAACGAAGTAAAGGAAAGTGTTCATTTCAATATCAACAACCTTGTTCATCGAAAGGCACGGTCTTGTTTGAATGAATAAGGAAAACTTGATACAATCTATGAAGAACAAGGATTTGAAGTGCAGTTGTTTGAAATTAACAAATAAAGAGACAGAAATACACAATTCAAAATACAAATATGATCTTGGAAGCATTTCCAAATGATCTGTAGTTCCAATTTAATTTTCTGCATTTTACAAAGCTAATACATCCCCCTCCTAAATTCTGAAATGCACTGGGTTGCTATGAAGCAGCATAAAAAATATCTTACTAAATATTGTGTAAATGGTTTTAATCAGATTATGTTAGACCTAATGCTTAAGATAATCTATAATGCTTTAAGATATTCTTATTACTGAACACAAAAAATAGAAGATGTAAAACTATGGACAATGACTGCCTTAATTGTCATAGTTTTACATCTTCTATTTTTTAGAGATGTAAAATTATTGACAATGACAGCCTTAACCGAAAACCCATGGTGCATGATCTAAGTAAAAATGTTGCAAAATGAACATGTGCTCGAACATCTAAAATAGATAAAGTAGGTAAAATTTTTTTACGCTACAAATGCATCATTCTATAGCGTAAAAAGCCTTCATTTCAGAAAATTCATGAAATACTGTATCCTGGATATAACCCCATAGTTTTAGTTCGGCAGTCTCAAACTACATGAAGGCCAAATGCACAATCTGAAAACACTTGATAAATCAAATTTTTTTTAAATGGAAAACATTTTAAATAAACTTTAAATTTTACTTATTTAATATTTGTCAAAGTGTATGTACACACTAATATCACAAAAGAAAAAATTCAAATTCATATTTATTTTCTATCTGAAATTTGGTACCTGGAAGATTGTTGGTTATATTTTGTAATTCAAATATACATATAACTAAATAAATTCTTAAACTATCATTTATTTCAAATAATTCTAACAAGTTTAATTAATCACTAAATAACTTACTTTAAACTAAAAATAAAACATATTATGAAAACTTTCTAAGATTTCGGAGAATATTTACCTCGTGGAACAAAATTTGAGAACAAATAATAGCCATTTAGCCATCTTCACATATTTACTAAATTTTAATATGGTTCTTTTCTACTGTTACTACTAATTTTCAGTTAAGAAAAATATTGTTCACATGTAAATGTATTCAACAACAAAGCAACTGTTCTGAATGCAAAAAATCGTAACTCAGCTTATTTACTTTTAGAAAGTTCAAATAAAATTAAGAAAATCCACCTAGATTTATTTTACACTGAAAATTAAGTAGCTTCATTTATAGATTTTCTGGCATTTTATTCATGCTCGTTTCAATGATAAAGAAGTAAACTTACGCTTCATATAATTAAAATTTTGAAATCTTTGCTAGACCAACCGTATTTGTTATTCATAATTGAATTTGTTATTCATAATTGAAATGTCTTCGCAAGCCACATAAAATTGCTTTGGAGCCTCATGCTGCTCGGGAATTGCTGCTTTAAATAACCAAACAGTATGTATGATGCTAGATGATTTGTCTTATATCAATAATCAGCCAATAATCTATGCATGTGTTTGCACAATATTATATGTTTAGTAAAAATTACCAACTTATCATTAACACCAGATACATGTGAAAATTTACTTCTAGCTGTTCATGCCAATAACACAGCTAGAGACTGGATTTTTGTAATTGATAATGTAGCAAATACGGCAAGAATTTGAAAACAATTTTCAACATATAGTATACTATGGTTTCACAGCACCTATGCATAATTTATTGGACAAAGATTTAAATATACCAAATGTTACTGAACATATTATTTAGCATCTATGCATAATTTATTGGACCAAGATTTAAACATACCAAAAGCTACTGAACATATTATTTAAGTCACAAAATACTTTTGAAATAAACGGCTTGTCCAAGCCAAACTCAATAAGCTGGTTTAAAGACACCATCAGAAATATGTTGGAACTCAGTATGTAAACTCCCTTGAAAATTACATACAGAAAAGGGAAATTTTCATTTAAATTGTGGAAGAGAACTGAGATTAATAAACAAAAATATTTCATCAAATTTTCTTAATACGGCAGTCAAGCAACAGAGTCCCTTTCTTTGTATGAACCCAATTTCAGTCTCTGGATAAAATCCAGAAAGACAGTAGGAGCAGTACTGAAGCTTAAGTTTGAAGATCTTGAAAACAGCTCCAAACATCTTGATAAAGTGTGCATGTTTTTTAAATACATTATGAACATGCACTGTCATCAAACTTTTTGCATATATTTCATCAACAATATATAAAGCCTTATTAGCAACTAAAAAGAAGCAGGTGTGCAAATTACTAAAAGAAAAATGCAGAAACAATTTTTTCCCAGAATTACCTTAAAATTTACAATTCATGTTCTAGTTTTCTGCAGTCACTAACCACAGTTACAAAAGAGAGATCAATAGCTCTTACGAAAGAACGCACTAGATGAAATGAACAGGATATCACTGAAATGTTAAGCACAACAACATCTTCATCAACAGAGACAGAATGTTTCTACTTTGGAATAATATACAACAAAGAGAGAAATCAGTTGAAAAGACAGCAGATCTTTAGTTTAGAAAACTGAACACAAAGGACAGTGATGCAGATATAAGTGGACAAATTACTTTGAAAAAGTAATTAAACTTTCAATGTAAGTGCCATTCATGTGGTTATATACACTCTTACTTTTTACTTGTATTTACATATATATATATATATATATAACTCCAAGAGAACAGGTATTTTTGGGGGGAAGGGGGTTAGTATGCATTAGGAATATACTCTGAATTTTCACAAAAGGCATGCTGTGGAATGCCATTTATTTACTGACATTAATGTGTAGAAGTTAGCATTATGTGTATTTTAAAATGGTTGTATTATATGTGCATTAATTTTTTGAATATCACATAGCATATAAAATAATGAAATATAAATGATCAATGTTTAAAATTCATCATTTTTAAGTACTGAATTGGAAATTTTTATAAAATTTTTAAATTATAAGTATTTTATGCTAGTTTTTGTTAAACAGTTTATATCATAGTCATAATTCAGTTTTGCTTAGTTTATGATTACCACACTATAACACACATTCACACATAATCAATTAACTAATAATATTATTCAGCTGTTGATTTATTTTTAGTGGTGGAAAAAGTCATTCCACTACTATAGCTGGTATTGATATTGGCTGAATTAGTGAAGTAAATGTTTCATGTTTTGGAAATTGCTAGCGTTTATACATGGTATTAATTTATAAACATATAGGCTCCTTTTCTAGTTGGAAAAAATAAAGGACAATGAATTAAAATATTTAGTAGTATGGAGTAGGACTAAGTTTAATAACTGTTCAAAGTCCAATTTTCTCTAAATTTTATCAAAAGCAATTCAGAAAAAATATGCTTGAACAAAAAATGTTTTCTCTTCATTTAAAAGCTCGTGAATTCAAATTTATTATAAGAACCAAATCTTTCACATTTCTGATTGGATAGGTTATAGTTTCATAGAACACGTAAATAATTTCACATTTTTTTAATGCATGTTCTACTTTTGTGGAAAAAACTTTCTTTTACTATTGAGCACTAGTCAATTACGTTTTTTGATTGAAACAAACTAAAAAGTAACTGTTTAATTACCACCGCATTCATACAAACTTTTAAACTGTAATTAATATAATTTTCAATAACACAAAATATAAATGGAGAACTTAGCTTCCTCTACCTTCTCTTATTTAGATTTAGCAATTTTATATAATTTCACCAGTTTATGGTATCTGCAGACTGTGATTCTTATGATAGACAGACTGTACATCCCCTGTCGTTTGGAAAAATTTAGGCCTTATGATGGTTCCAAAATGTCTATGAAATGCAAGACAAGCATCATTGAAGATTAACAGATCTCAAGTCTCCCAGGCCTCTCTTATGAGAAAGATTGAAGGAAAAGATCTATACCATTAAATTTCGTCCAGCCTAGTAGCTGTAAATAACTTAGCTCCACTTAATGACTTTAGGCCTGCTCAGCCTATCATGGTATTTGTAAACATATGTTGAAAATGCCTGCAGGAAGACTGCAGCCACATCTAATATGTGCTGTGATGCAATACACTGGATATGATTCAAGGCATGTACTACCATATAAATATTTGTCTACAATAGAAATAAGATTACTTTTTATTAAAATCTGAATAACCTGGAAATAAAAATAGGAATTAAAAAATAAATAAATGAAAACTTGCATATATGTAATGTCATTTATCACAGTTTTTCTTGATACCACATATTTCTATTTGCATAGCATGCATCTTAATATGCTTAACAAAGCTGATGATCTGGCAAAGTGCATGCATACTATATAATGCCATTTCTATTTGTGTAGCATGCCTGTTAATATGACTAACTAAGCTAATGTTCCAGCTAAGCATATGATCACTTTATTAGATTTCTTAGGAGCATGTTTAAAATGTAGCTAAACTTTATCTCAGACCCAGTAAAGACTATGAACAAAATCCTTAATGCCTATTTAAGAAAACTGAAATTTAAGTACAACGGATATCCATAATGGAAAAGGTTAAGAAAGAATTCTAGGGAAATCCTCAACTACCGCTAATGTCCCATTTATTGAAAAAAAGCTTAGGCCTAATACAAAGAATGTCATATTAAGTTTTAAGAAATACATTAGGCAGTTAAAGTGAGGACAGTAAAAGCACAGTGTGAAAAAGAACAAATAAAACCATTTATTCATATTTTTTAATGAATACTGAATTCTAACAAAATGTGTAAAAGCTGAGTTAGGCCTTTTGAACTGCCCAGAATGATGGATTTACATGAATACAGAATGGACAAAATTTTCAATACTTTTAAGCTCTCTCTTCAACACTATTTTGAATCATATTAAACTGGAAATATTAGTAAGTTCTCCATATAAAATTCCAAATTAATTCATGATATTTAAATCACTGAATTAAGCTCATCTAACTGTTTGAAAGGATATTTAAAAAATTAGCATAAGCAACAACTAAAACAGCATTCCAAAATTATAAATTTTAATAACATTTTAAGAAATCTCACTTGTTTGCTGCTCATTTCCCTTAAATTTATAGCAAATTCAAATTTTGCAGCTTTTTAGTACTTCAATTCTAAAGCAAAGATGACAATAAGTATATAAACTAGCAGTGGGTAATGGCATATCAATGAAATAAGAAGCTGTGTTAATCTACTGAGTTATGTTATATTCAATTCTCTAGCAGCTGCGAATAAAAATCATTCATTTACCAGCTGCATAAGAATGAAGTATCGGATAAATCAGAAAACGAGCTCATTTAATTACCTCGACTGATAATGACATTATCTAACTGATGTACTTTCATATCATCTTTCTTATTCATGATTATAAGATTGCCACTAATTTTGGAACTTCAAAGAAAAAGAACCATGAAACCTTTTACAGCATATTCAGAGTACATTGCGTCCTTTTCAGTCTCAAAACTAGTAATAACATGAAAATATCTGGTTGTAGCGAACATTTTCCACCAAGAAACGTTCTTAATAAAGTTAGGGGGAAAAAACATGAAAGCAGTATCTTTAGTGTGGGTAGTAATCACCACCCAAATCCTTGATTTTCTGCCAATGTTTTAGTAGTTTTTCAAAGTCTTTGGCCCAGAAACTTGGTAGCCACGAGTCCAAAAAAAGACCAACCTCATTTCAGACATTCTGTGCAGAATGGAAGATAGCACCGGCAAGATGTAGCTGCAGGTGTGAAAAAAAGTAGAAATCCAAAGGAGTGATGTCAGGACTATATGGATGGTGTGACAAAAAATACCATTTGAGCCCATACAGAGTCCAGCCAGTGAATGCAGACACATGTGGCCTTGCATTCTCCTGATGGAACATTCCTTTTTTGCAGCAGAACTCAGTTTTATGTTTTTCCTTGATAGCAGCATCAACACAGACTAGCATCTTGCTGTACACCTTACTCTTGAGGATTTTACCTTTTTTCCGGATACTCTTTGTGGATATCACAACAGTCCCACCACATACAAAGCACAATCTTTTGTTAGTCAAACTGCGCTTTGCAATGTTGCCGACGGGCTCACTGGGTGCAGACAAACCCCCTTTTATGGCCTGTGTTGTTGAAGTAGATCCACTTTTCATCACAAGTGATGATCCAGTCAAGAATTTTGTCCTTGCATTGATACTTCGGCAGATTAGTGCAGACTCCGAACATGTATGTCCTTATCTGCTTGAGTCAGCTTATGCAGCATGCAGCAATTTAAATCGTACATGAAGTCTGTGACGCATAGCACGACTAATGGACATGGTACTAACATCTAACTCCTCAGCAAGCACTCGAGTAGTTGCATATGATTCTTCTTCCACAAGGTTTTGCAAGCGGGCCTCATCAACATCAATAGGCCAGCCGAGCGCTATGCTTTTTTAATGTCATAGTCCTTATTTTCAAACTTTTGGTACCAAACCTTCACAGTGTCATATGATACAACATTAGTATCTACTGCACACATGATTTGGTAAACCTTCACAGTGTCATGTGATACAACATTAGTATCAACTGCACACATGATTTGGTGACATTCTGTAGATGACTTTTTGCAACAGAACTGGAAGTAAATGATGGTTGTAATCTGGTAGCATGATAGTTCCATTTCAGACACCCTGTACTTAATTATAATGGTACATTTTTACAGATTTCATAATGCAGTGTTCTAAAGCAAGTCTCTTTCTTTCAATTGCCAAAGATCGTTTGACAAAATATGATTAAGCATGTCAATGAGAACTGTTTGTGCAGACAATACTTGAGGTTGCGGGAAACTTTTGTTAAAACCCAATATTAAGAAACTGACATAAACCACAGAATAAACCATTATTAAATGAACAATGTCCCACAAAATTGGATTTCCTTACATAATATACAAATTCAAGGCTAAGACAAGAAGCTAAATTTCTTCCAATTTTAATACAATGAAACTTCTTATGGTGAGACCACTTCTCTCGAGGTGACTTTTTATTGCAATCCAAGAGACAAAGCTTACAGAGCTCTCTCAAATGAATATTAAGAGTTTCCACATCTTTTGTTGTGAAAGGCCCAAGAGAGGAGGAGGTGGCCTGGCATTCTTAATTAGAGATGTGGCCTACTAGAGCATACCTACATATCTCCTCTACAGCTACGTACTCTGATCTTGAAATTCAGGGTATCTTGATCTATTGGAATAAAAAGAAAGTGCAAATTTTAAATATGTATCACCCTCCTAACCAAGAACTCTCCAAGAATCATTTTTGGATCTAGGGTATGACAATATTTCAAGCATCTTTCTATGTGATTTCAATGCCAATTATCACTTCTGGGAGTGTTCAATTACTAATAATATAGGTGATGATCTTTTAAAGATAGTAGATAATGGATCACTTTTGCTTTTGAATAACAACTCTCATACTCATTTCTCTTTCAGTTACAATAGTGCAGAAGACCTGGACATCTCACTTTAAGTGCTGATTTATATTCAAAATGCCAATGGACTGTCCTAAATAACACAGACAGCATATCATCTGCCAATATTGATTAAGAGCAAGCAATTGATTCCTACCGTTAGAAAAAGTATTTGGAATTTTCATAAAGCGGACTGGCTGGCTTTTTCGGAATTGCTTGATTGGAACTTTTGGGATATCAATTTTAATGATGACCTTGAGGCTGACTGGAATTCAAGACACTGTTATTCATGGTGCTAAACAGTCCATTCCAAGAGGTAATTTTAAATGGCCTAGGAACTTGTACTCATTTGGCTTCCCTGGAATCAGAGCTTGAATTGAAAAAGAAACTTGTCATTGCAGGGTCTTAAAAATTCAATAGTAGCGACCTTAGAATCGAATTTAACAAAACTAATGCAGAGCCCAAATGAGCTTATGCCATCAAAAAAAGGAAAGTTTGGAGAGAAATGTGCAGTAATGTTGATGCTAGAGCACCCAGCTCAAAGCTGTGGAAGCTTGTTAGAGCTGTAAATAAAGAATGTTCTGAAATGCGTGCGATACTATAATTGATTCAAATGGACAATTACCGCACAATGAAAAGCTGCTGCCAATATTCTGGGTGGTTATTACAAGGTTAATGAGCAAACTGATGTTCATCAAAAATGAAAAACTGATTGAAAGGTCTTATGGCTCATAAATGTTGCAACTTGGACCTTGGGGATTTTTAGGACTGATTTCCATAATGCAAGAATTGGATGCTGTCTGGACTGATGTTGACCCGAAAAAATTTCCCTGGTCCCATAATATATGGTCAAATGCTTTTGCATCTCGGCCCTAATGGTAAACTTACACTGTTGGATATTTTTAATTGGTCATGGAGGAGTGTTTGCCTACCACCTGATTGGAAAAGAGCTGCTATTATTATTCCGATTTGGCAAACAGATAAAGTTGCTAACTCACCTGAGAGTTACCACCCTGTCTCTTTGACCTATATTCAATGTAAAATTATGGAAAACATTTTGCCAAATAGACTTAATTACTATCTTGAGTCAAATAACATGCTTCCAAAAAATAACATGGTTATAGGAAAGGACACAACCATTTAACAAATATTACATTTTGCCAGAGTGTTAGAGATGACCATACAGTGGATGTCTTCCAGTACTTGACTAAGGCCTTTGATTAGGGTATGGCATAACAAACTTATTGTAAAACCTTTTGATGAGTATCGTGTGAAAGGCAATATCCTATCCTGGATTTCTAATTTTCTGAAAGCCAGAACTGTCAGGATTAAATTTAATAAGAGCGTATCTAAAGACTCCAGACTTAATCAGGGTGTATCCCAGGTCTTGGTCATGGGCCGTTTTTCTCACTATTCTTTGCTGGAATCGAAAAGGTGATACCTGAGATAGAAAGTTGGCAATTTTGCTCATGATGTTGTCCTTTGGCAACCTGGCTCTATTATCAAAAACAATGAAGCTAACGTTAACCTAACACTTAAAGATGTTGGAGTACTTTTGTTGATATGCAAGTTGACTTACAATACTTCCAAAATCTGTGGCTAGTTTTTATACTACTAATAGTCACATTTATAATTATCAACTATCATCCTGAATAACTTATAATACTAATAATAACTTACTATCATCATGAATGGCTAAACCTTACCTTAATATGTATCCTGAACTTACTTTCTAGGCTTTCAGTTAATTCCGAGATGCACATCCAATGGATTCCCTCTCACGTAGGCATTAGTGGCAATGAAATTGCAGACTCTCTGGCAAAGGCTGCTGCTTTAGAGACTTCCCAGTCAAATATGCCTTGCAACTATAGTGAGGTGTTTTCCAAGTGTAAGAAATTACTTAGGGATCTCTGCAGTGTCCCTACAGTGCATGACTGGTACTCAACAGTTCGCCCTGGTGGTATCCTACTTTTGGGGGACCACAGAAGTCAGGAGACTTGCTTATCACGTTCCTAAAGCCAAACCTTACCTTAAGAAGGCTAAGTACTTGGGATATGCAACAGAACAACAGATTCTTCGAATTTTACACATCTAGACTCTGGAGGTGAGATACAAGAAATAGCTAAATCTACTAAAATATATTTCTGGGAAAGATTTGGGAGCATATGCCTCAACTCTGAAACTAACTTATACTTCTCTTATTAGACCTGTCTTCGAATATGGTTCCCCTATTTATTTCTGTGCTGCAGATTCTAATCTCAGTAGGCTGGAAAGACTTCAAGTTAGTGCAGCAAAAATCTTTTCTGGCTTGAGGCACAGCTGCCCTAAAGGTACTTCTCTAGTTGAATGTGACCTCCAGCCATTGAGTATGAGGAAAAAATGTTGTCTTGTTAAATATTATAAGCTTCTTCAGTTATGATGACCAAAATAGAACTACTCCCTACCTGAAAAACTGGGTCAATAACCAATGACTGAACAGAAACAGTCCCTTTTTTAAAGCAACTTTTCCCAGTTTTGTTAATTTTTTTCCCCTTTGCTGGACTGAATATCACTCTCTCAGGCTCTGAATTCACATTCTTGTCCTGTGCTCAGATCTGAGCTCATCACTATTGAAAGAGGCCTTAGGTATGTGGAGAATATTGTTGAACTTGATTTTGTAGATACATGAATTCTGACAGCCGATCATCAGTTCAGCATCTAAATGATAGTAGGCTTTCAGTTGATTCCAAGATGCACATCCAACGGATTCCCTCTCATGTGAGCATTAGTGGCAATGAGATTTCAGACTACTCTCTGGCAAAGGCTGCTGGTTTAGAGATTTCCCAGTCAAATATTCCTTGCACCTAGAGTGAGGTGTTCTCCAAGTGTAAGAAATCTATTAAGAATCTCTGCAGCATCCCTCCAGAACATGACTGGTACTCGAGAGTTCGCCCTGGTGGCACCCTACTTTTTGGGGACTACATAAGCCAGCCATCTTGCATATTACGTTCTGGCAGTGAACACTAAAGGAGTCTCTCCCATAAACAAGAGCAGACAGTTCTTAAGACCTCCACCAAGTGTAATGCTGCTCAGGCATCACCTGATCATATTTTGTATCAATTTAACTTGGGCGAGATTTTTTTTAAACCTTTTCTCCTTTTAGGATTTTTAGAGGTATTCGGACTCATGGAATTGGTCTAAAAATGTTGGAAGAATTACTTTCAGAATTAGAAACAACAAAAACAACTTTCCTAAGACAACCACCTCGGAAAATGACCAATGTTTCTGCTAACTACAAGCATTACTGATATGTCTTCACAGTGACCAATTCAACAGAAGAAAAACAACTCCGGAACTATGTGTGGCTGCCTTATGGAGGTTTCATTGCATTAAATGACATAAAGTATAGAAAAGTATATTTAAATCAAAATTACTAAAATATTAAAGTAATCTTTAGTTCATCAGAATGTTAAGATTTGATGTTGTTACATTTGTTTCGCACCTATCATTGAGTTTTCAGCATTTAAAATTTAAATACCATAGCATGTCACAGGAAAAGAAGAAGGTAGTGGTTTTTCCCTTCTTTTAATATGCTTTGACATTATTAAAAAAATCGGATTTTAAATTACATCCAAAGGGGCTTATTTCTTTAACATTTTATGTGCTACCTTCATTTATTAAATACCATGTTCTTCACACTTAAACCATAAAATTCAGTTAAAGAACAATATTGCAAAATAACTTTAAATTGAGCATATCTTTAGAATTTCCTATACACAATCTCACGCACTGGTGATCAAAATGTTTTTTGTACAATGTTGCCATTGCTCACTTTGAAATCCTTGAATTTGTGAATCAAAAATTCATTCACCTTTTACAAAATATGAAATCGATAATAAAACAAATTCCAAAATTCAAATTTGGGCTTCCAGATG
>KK114211.1:32127-51647 GCA_000611955.2 Stegodyphus mimosarum | reverse complement strand
GGTTGCGCCTGTATGTAAGCTTTCCGGCATAGCACTAGGGTTGCCATAAAATAGTGTATGGTAGGGTTGCCAGATTGGCGGCTTTATCGCCCATTTGGCGACCAAATTGGCGATATCCCATGGTCCAATCGGGAAGCTTCTAGAATAACCTCCTGTCGAGATATTTCTCGAAACGTGGGGAACTTAAAGAAAAGCTATATAAACCCTTGCGTTTCTGAGAGAGTTAATTAGTTGTTGCAAGATTGTGAAGTAGTGTGAGAGTTGTGAGAATCGCTGCTTACTGTGAGTGCTAAGCTACGCGAGAGTCTTGTGAACGGAAAGCAATCGAGATAGTGCTTTGCCGTGAAGCTATCTTTACAGTATAGCTTGACAGTGTATTGGTGATTGTTCCACGGTGTTTTATTATAAGTTTAGTGTTGCCGTGAAGCTACCTTTACAGTTACAGCCTGAAGCTGTGTTGCTGATTGTTTCAGCGTATTTGTTGTAGATTTTCGACGCTTGTAAAGGTAATTTTGGAACTGTGCTGTAAATAGTGATTCCTGTAAATAAATTGTGCTTTTTATTGTTCTGCATCGTATTTTCATCGGATACTCTCAAATCCACGAACCCGTATAACGCAACAATATTTCGAAAAGTTGGATGCTTTTGAATATACTTTCAGAATACTTCAAGGAATTTGGGTGTTCAAAGAAAAAACACTTGGACGCGTAACATCAGCAAATACCATCATTGAGCTTGTGCTGACGAAAAAGACAAAAACGACATCATTGCAGATTAAAGTGAAGAGCGACTGGTTTTCGACTATATGGTTGTATAAATTTAAATTACGTCACAGAACATCATATCGTATCATAAACGGAGAATCCCATGATTTCTCAGTCGAATTATTTGAAGATTCAGAAATTTATCCAGTGATGTATATGGATGTCATCCAAAGACGTTTTCCCTCTTGATGAAACCAGTCTTTCCTTTCATCTCATGTCTTGAAAATGCTTAGCCTCTAAAGACTAATAAAGGCTCTGACAAAATACTGATGAAATTGATTGAATTGGATTTTTAAGTTACAGCAAAGTAGAGCTATCTGCCTAAAAGCAGGGATGCCTTCGTGAAGAACTTGCAAAGGGAAATCAGCTCTCATGCACGTTACTCATGAGAAAAAACACGAAAACGCCTATTCAACCAGGCCGTTCCCCGGGATACTAACCCTGGAGCGAACTACCAGTGTTCAGCTACTTTGCCGCTCGGTCGTTTGTGGGCCTAATGAAATGGAAGGCGATAACTTTATTTAAAATGAATGTTAGAAATACCAAGATGTTTCGAAAAGCTCGATGCTTTTTAATATACCTGCGGAATATCTGTAGAAAAAGAGCAAGTCATTAAGAAGAAAAAATAAATTTTTGCATAAAATTTAGTATTTTTTAAAAATTTACTTGATTTTTGCGATTTTAAAAATAAAATATTTGACTAAAATAGGAATAAAATTTTAAGAAACTAAATGTAGGATGATAAAATTGTGTAAAGCAATGGGTACAATGATAAAACTGTTTAAAGCAATGTATGCAAATCATCCTAAGTTAAAAATGTCGGTTATATTTATTTATTTATTTATTATTATTCCGAGTAAACCCCGAAATGTTTTCGAAATTGATCCCTTGGAATACCCACTCTGCCTCCCGCATGATATATCAACCGCCACAGCATCATCTAATTCGGTAAGACTACTACGGGATTATTGATGTAGCTCACGAAGTCTGCCTCTAAGTTGCCTACACAAAGCGCTGTAAATGATCCCTCCTCCCTAGCGACGTTTTGGAGCGTGGAATTCTCTGCCAAATAAGTTAAATCAATGAAAACACTTGGGGGTGCTATTCTTACCTTTTTTTTTCATCTTATGCGTGTGAACAGCAGTTTTCAGCTTAAAATTATATCAAATGTCACACATAAAACAGGCTGACAGATAACCTGAGTGCTGTATGTGTTACGTTCAAACTAACGAGGTATGAGACAAGGTTTGAAGAATTATCAGTATATATACAACAGCAAAAATCCCATTAATTACGCAAAACCAATCTATTTCACGCAATAAAAAGTTTTTTTGGGTACTTACGGAAAATCCTGTCTACAGCAAAAGACGGCGCCAATCGCGTCAAACCAAAAATACCCATTTACTAAATACAAGAAAAAACGTTCTATTCTTATTTTCTTTCAAATTTATTATATTATCATTTATTTATATTTAATTTTTCATTAAAAATTTCCATTATTTTTTTCATAATATCGCCATATCGTGGCCATTAACACATTTTTTGGAGGCCGGTAAGATTCCATAACTTTGGAAATATTCAACAACATGCTCTTGTATAGTAGGCAGGTCCCAAATTTTAATCATTTTTTTTTCGAAAATGCCTGATAGAGGGAAAAAAAGAAGTCTTTACTCAAGAATAATAACTAACACCTGTAATCAGGGTTACACCAAACCCAGTATGTTTGAAGAAGATTTTTCCATTTTTGGCGAAAAATCGCGTAGTTTACGTCTTTTCTTTAATAGGCAAAAATGGTCGAGGGGTTTTTATGTAAATACCGTTTTTTGTATCGTTGAAAACTCTCTGCTTGTTTTTTCTCTTTAAGTTTTAAGACAAGTGTGTGTTGTTTTGCTAAGCCCAACCCCCATTTTCAGGTTTCATTGGTGTGTTGACATTTCGCTATAAATAGGTGGGTTTCGGTTGAATTTTGGGTACACGGCCCCCCCAAAATGAAAGAATATCCTAGTTTTTCACTTGGGAGGGGGCACATATGATGTGTCGATTCTGACAGTCGATGAAGGTTCCTTGTTCCAGGTGAGATCTGCAGCCGGGGACACTCACTTAGGAGGGGAGGATGGAGACAAGCGCGGTTATTTCGGTGTGATTCATCGTGCGAGCTTCGTGCTCATGTGAAATCCTTCTACATCGTGTTTATTTCTTTATTAACTCGGCTTTTGATGGTGTTATTTTTAATTTATGATGGTGCATTAAGTTCTTACTATGGATTATTTCGCCTTCCCCATGGATGACGATATTGAAGCAAGGGAACTTGTCCGTTCTATTGTGCAAGACCTACCTGAGGATATTTCTACTTTTGCTGATGGATTACTTTACAATGAATGGAGTATACTGTTACTTAAGGATGAACTTACTCTTCCAGATATTGTTAGTGTGCTGAAATGTACTGAAACAATTAAATCTTTTCTTAACCAATTCGAGGATGAGTGCGAAGGGCGATTAAGCAAAATTTTTAGTGATCAAGTTATTTCAGAATTCGTTGGATGGGCCAGAAGGCAACGTGGAATTGCAAATGGACTTCTGCAGTTATTTCAAGGTAAGTGCGAGTCTGTTGGTGAAGTTGATCCTAATCTTGCTAATGTTACATCGTACGATATAGTTGATAAAACTGTTGTTGATAATTATCGGTTTGGTAACCCCAGAGATGCCAAAAAGTTTATTGAAATATTATGTCATGATGCTCCTACTGACATTTCGGAAACTAAGGTTTCTCGTAGTCCTGTAGTTAAAATGTTCTAAATACCCCAAAAGTTTCTGTACCTGTTACTGTTAACACTGTGTCTAATGTATTAGTTAATAATACTGTACCCACTGCTTCTATGCCTGCCAACTCAAATAATGTTAACCCCAGTAATGCTGCTCGATCTGAAAAAAGTCATGATTCTTCTGATACTGATAAAACTAAGCCCAAGCGGCCTTCGAAAATAAGTAGCAAACGTTCTGTTACCCAGACTCAAGATGCAGATGGGTTTACTTTGCCCAGAAATGCGGCTAGACCATCTAAGCTTGTTAAAAATAATATCGAAGTCAATGTTAGTAAGTTTGAAAAATTGATAAATGAAGAAAATGTTGATAATGTTATGGACACTGCCCCAGTTATCGAGGCTGTACCTCCTAAAATTAGGCCCATTACGGTCAAATCTGATCTTAAGTTTTCTGAATTTCTTAAAAAATTGAAAACTGAAACAAAGTTGAATTTTGCCGGTAAGGTTTCTGAAGAGTTTCTCAAGCTCTTCCCAAAATCCGAAGACGACCGCAGAGGTATCAGTAGTTATTTGCATAGCAAAAATATTGATCACTACCTAGTTACTAAAAAACTTGAAAAACATATCAAAGTTGTAATTAGAGGTTTGCCGATAGACTGTCCTATTGATGGTATTGAAAGTGAATTATGTAATTTAGGCTTTACTGTTAAAAAAGTCTCTCAAATGCACCGAATGAAATCTAAGGTACATATGCCTTTATTTCAAATTCAACTCGCAAATGTTCCTGGAGTTGAAAAAATCTATGATGTTAATTACTTTTTCTTATTTTATGTTCAAATTGTAGAATATAAAGTGAATGGGGGTGTTGTGCAGTGTCACAACTGCCAACACTTCCATCACAACTCTGAAACATGTAAACTAAAGCCGCGCTGTGTTAAATGCGCTGGCCCTCATAAAACATCTGACTGTATTGCTAAAAGAATTCCCAACGTTAAGTGTTGTAACTGTAATGAAGAAGGCCACACGGTCAATTATAGGGGATGTTCCAAATTAACTCAAATGCAGATAATGTTAACAAATCTGATACCAAAAATGTACCTGTTAATATAAAAACTCTAATAACTTGGTTGACTCATCTTATGTTATTCCTGGTATTTCCTATGCAAATGTCACCGCTGATACTGTTACTAAAAGTGTACCTAATTCTGCAGGTAATGGAAAAAAATGTCAATAGTGATAATGTATCTGGTTCTGGTTCACATATGGAAATTTTTAAGTTAATCAAAGAATGTTACAACATGTTCAAGGGTCATTCTATATCTAACATACTTAAGAAAATAGCTGATAAAATGCCGGAAATCCAAGCTACTGAACATGCTATAGACAACTATTTCTACTTTTTAATCCTTTTTAGGAAATCTTTGCCAGTGGCAATTAATATACTCATTCTTGTAAATATATTTAAAAAATAAATAAATAAAAGGATATATATATAAAGGGTATATTATTATATGATTATGCTTCTCTATGTTTGAAATAGTAATTCCCACTTTCTCGGCCAGATGCTCCTTATATTATGGTGCCCTTGTTTATGTTTATATGTTTTTTCACTACTTATTTTCTTTCCCTGTTTTATGCATTTTTTCATTTTATGTACCTTATCACCAACAGATTCGTACTTCCAATTCCTATGTCTGTGTTATATTTCCTTTACAGCACTTTCTGTCACCAGCTTGCACGGACTACCAGATGCTTGATTGCTTTTTTGCTTCCATTTTTTGGACCGAGTACATCATTAGTGCATTTTTCTTGTCTCACACTACTACACCTCTCGGAGCTAGTTTTAGGACTATTCATCTGATTTATATTCGAGTTCCAAATTTCCTCTAAATTTTTCAAATTGCTTATTTGTTTATTTTTGACATAATTAAGAACAGCTCAATTTTTTGTTCGATCAGAGGTAGGGCCTTCGGCCCAGGCACTCTGGTGACTATCACCACTCCCACACCGGTCCAGGAGGGGGAGACTTAGGAGGAAGGACTGATAATAGGAAGTTGCCACATTTTGTGGAACAGTTCAAGCGCAAGTATCGCAAAGACCTGCGTTCCAGTCCAAGAGGTCTTCGGACACTGCGAACCGTTTGTGAGAGAGCCAAGGCGACTCTGTCCAGAAGCACGGTTGTTATCAATGATAGATGCCCTGTTCGAAGGGATAGACTTTTATTCAAAAATAACCAGAGCGAGATTTGAGAAGCTGTGTATGGGTCTTTTCCGATCGACCCTCGAGTCAGTGAAGCGAGCCCTGAAAGGTGCAAAGTTAGACAACAACAGCATCCAAGACGTTATCTTGGTGCAAACCGCATCGAAATCGGAGCATTAATTCCCGAGAAAATCGCATTTATACGCACAAAATGTAGATCTCGGCTACAAATGCATTTTGCGCACATAAATGCAAATTTCTTGGGAACCGATGGTCCAATTTCGATAAAAAGTAAAGAAAGACCATTCTTGAATTATCGAAGTTTGATTTCACAGGCTCCTTGCTGACCTGGCTGGATTGGCTGACCTAACCCTGCGAAATTTTGAGTAAGATTCCCATGGAGGTTTGGGAATGTCATGGATATGTCATTCCCATGGATGTCATTCCATGTCATGTCTATAACCTCCATGAAGATTCCTTATCCATGACAGTATGAATTTTGCTAATTAAAAAAAATGCATATCTTACACCACGAAAATCCAATTTTGTATCGCCTTCAAATTTTTAGTCTTTCTGCCGTTGTTAAATTAAAAATTTTGAATTTTTTTGAAAATGAAAATTAGATATACAAAACTGCATTTATAAAAAGTTCAACTAATTTCTCATAAATTTTGTTTACATCAAGAAATTGATTTAAGCTGCAATTAAAAAAAAAAAAAAAAAACTGTTCCCTTGCGGCAGAATTTTCAGGCATTTTACTCTGTAAAAGCAACTTTCACTTTAACTCTTAGGTGTTGTAATATTTGACGCCATTTGCTTTTAGGATTACGAAGTGTTTCTTTAGTAACTTTTTCTAAAATACATTTATTCGTGTTTATCAAAAATTGAATAGGACCATTTTGTTTAGTAAATACTCTTAACTTTTGGGAATTAAGTTGTAATTTTCCTTAAAATTTCATTTTAATATGTTTTATTTGTCGTGCAAGTTGTTGGATCTGTTTATTTGATGTAGATGTGATAAAATTCTTTGTTTTATTATTGAATCACATTTACAATGGCTGATGAACTTACTAAGAGAGGTAAATTATAATGAAATATTTTTTTAATGTCTGTGCAGAATATCTCATAGCTTTTTATTGAATATCTGGATAATTTGTGAAATTCGTCAAATGCATATATTACTTTTCTGTTTGAATTGCGTATTGGATCAAATCAAGTAATGAATTATTTGTTGTTTGTATGTAAATCAC
This sequence comes from Stegodyphus mimosarum, assembly GCA_000611955.2. Classification (NCBI taxonomy): domain Eukaryota; kingdom Metazoa; phylum Arthropoda; class Arachnida; order Araneae; family Eresidae; genus Stegodyphus; species Stegodyphus mimosarum. The sequence continues at coordinate 44,672 of KK114211.1, read as the reverse complement.
AAGTTTACTCTTACAAATTTGACAAAGATAGCCTGTGGAATATGCATTAAATTCTAAATGAATGTGTTGTTCTGTATTATTTTCGTTGGATGGAATGATTTGTGAATAAAATATTTAGGATTACGTTTTAGAGTTTAAATTTTAAAATAATTGATTATAAAAGCTAAAGTGCATTTCAGTATTAGTTGAGATGTATAATTAATTAAATTTTCAAATCTTTGCATGATAAGGTAATAATTTTTGTAATCAGCTCTTATGTCAGGTACAAGGTTTTCGGGTTTCCTTGCAATTCGAAAGTAGAAATTACTTGAAAATGCATTTTAGGAGTGTTATGTGTTGAAACATGTAGTGTGCCTTCCAAAAGTGGTGGTACACTTTAAGAATATGTAGGAAAAGCGCTGTAGCGCGGAATTAAGTTCAAATATAAAGCCCAATATTTTTTCATATCATCCACATTTTGAATAAAACAAAATTTTCTTTTTTAATACAGACTTTTTTTTTCTAAAATTGCGAATGTAAGGAGTCGTAGATAAAACCCGGCACAAAGTGACCGTACTTGGAAACATTTTTGTAAAATTTCATAAATAAAATTATAGTCTGATGATGAAACACCTTCTATATAATTTTTTGAGAAATTATTCACCGAAAAAGAAAGTGCGCGAAAAACTATGAAATGATGTTTTATTTCAGTTCACAGGCATCGTGGAAAAGCGGTATTTGCCTTTGAAGCAAGAGAATGTTTTTTAGTTGCTGTTCTTAACTACTCTGCTAGAACTTTGCTTAAAGTAATAGAAAATAAAAATATTATTGATGGTATTATAATATACTCAGACTGTTGGCGAAATTTGAACATTTTTGCATTAACTGTAAATATAATTTTACTGATCCTGGTACTGGTTTCTTATTTTATTGAGTTTAAGGGCAAAATAGAAGACAATGTGGTACTGACCATAACCAGTTAGATTCTTATTTAATTGAGTTGATGTAGCAGCAAAAGCATCTGGAAACGTAATTATTTTCAGACATGGTATATTAAATTTCATACTTGATGTAAATTTTAATTTGCTAACTGACTTGTTTTATCCCCAGATTTCTTTTGCAGATTGTGTAATTTACATTAAAAATTTCTGATCTCCCCCCCCCCCCCCGGGATTATTTTTATGCTCTGAATTTTTCTCCAGATCGTCAGCTTTTGGAGATATCTGAATGGGGTCCCAGTAACAGAACAGTACCTATCCAACTGTTAATTTGATTAATATTTGCAGATTTATTTTTGTTTAATAAAGATGCAAGGTGGTAATTTTCTTTTAAAAGTTTACCAAACTATCAGTTTTTATCAGTCATCAAACATTATCAATAAAGCAAAAGTAAACACATTTAAGCAATTTGAAATACAAAATTTTAGCTATTAAATAAGGATGATATTATACTGTATATTATATTACTGATCCTATGTTTACATTGATCTGTTTTTATTAAAAAAAAATTTACAAAACTTGGCATTGCATACATTAATATCGTATGTTACATTACATTTGCTAATCGCATGCCTACAGTGATCTTATTTTAGCTTCTAAAAAGAGTATTAGAATTGCATAAACTCAGCATTACATATAGGCTATGAACATTGGTTGGCAGATTAAAATGATCATGTAACAATGAAATGAAAATTTTGTGTATACCTGATACTTCACTTTAATTTTCGATATGCTATATTATTTTAGTTATTTTAATTTAAAAATTTGTATTAGAAAACTTTTTTTGAGGTGTTGCATAGTAACCTGAAGCCTGTAGAATACATTTTTCTGGTTTAAATGAATGGATTTGACTAGTAATTGATAACTGGTTATTGACTAATATCTCATTAATGAATCTATTTATGAAAGTTGGCTATGTGTGTATAGCCTGGCCTTCATCTTGTGCTGGTATATTCACATTCACTCGACCACCTGTATGCCTCAGGACAAATTGATAAATTATGCGAAAAATATATTTGGGTGGATCTCTTTGAAATATATATCCAATGCTTGAAATAAAAATGTAAGTGATTAAAGCAAGTTAATTAAAGATGTATTTCATATAAGATGCAGCAAAAAGAATTACCTCATCAAGCTTCTATGATGTAATGTATATTACAAGAATGATATGTGGAATTCAAAATTTTGTATGATACTAGGTAAAGATTTATAAGCCAGAAGTTAATTCTAGAAGAATGTCGAATTACCCCCTCCCTAAAGGATATCAATTTGTAGTTTTAGGTATGTGTGGTGAAATTTTGAGCTTGCCAATTATATGATTACGAGGAAGATGCCGTCTTGATCAATTGATATACTTTGTTTTTAATATAACGTTCTTGATAGCTAAATTCTTGCAAGATATGTGCTGAGTGAATTTCGTACATTCATATAGTAAGTGATGAAGCAGAGTAGTATATAAGATGTTAATTGTACATAAGGAAATGAGAGAACAACAATATTGTATTGATATCAAAGATTACTATAATTCTTCATCAAAAATGATAAAGTCAGTGTAGTTCTCTGTGGAAGAATATAATATTTATCCTATTTCTCTTGATTTAATTAAATAATGGATAAAATTTTACTTTCACCTTTACTGTTATGTAAATTCATGCATTGTTAGCCTTTTATTAAAATCATGTAACGGGTTAAGTTTGAAATTAAGTTCTTCAGAAAGATTTATTATAAGCATATGAAAATTTTTAGAATCAAAAGGGTAAATAAATTAAAAAGAAAGCTTAAGGGGCTATTGAAAAGTTAAAATTGCGTTTTACATGTCTGAAGATTACATGATTTTACATGTGTGAATGCTGAAGATTTTCACTAAAATCTGTATTTTTTAAAAATTTCTGTAGCTTTCCATGAAGATATTTTTGCCGAAGATAATGAGAAGTGGACTTGGGTATGTTATTTACTGTTTTTCTCCTATTATTAGTAATATATATGCAGTTTTATTTGCTGTGTTAGTAGTTGTGACTTCTCAGGATCTCCATCTGTCAAAATTTTGTTGTAGTAAATTTAAAAGAATTAATGGGTAGTTTAATTTTTTATAATATTTTTCTGCTCATATTATGCTTTAAATAGACCTAGTGTATTGTTTATTGGTACTTTTCTGTTATCAGGACCAGAATCAGATATGAATGTGTATGTATTTATACACACACGCATACATATATATGAACATATATTTCTGAATTTGGTCCAGATAACAGAAAAGTAACTTTCATTTATGTTTGAAAGTATAAATGTATTTATGTATTGATATTTTGCCTTTAAAACCAGTTTTGAAATTATGCTATATTTAGGGAAAACGTGCATGTGCATCACAGACATGGTGTCATGTGCGTTTTTCATGCGATTATAGAAAATTGGCAGGCTTTCGTCAGTAGACATAAGCATAAATCAGAACACTGGAAATAATTCAGTGTGGTACTTTCCCTGTAATATTCCGATTTGACATATGCATAATAAATCAAGATAACATATTGTGGTTTAGTTTAAATTTATAAAATATGGGAGCAAATGATGGTGAGTTTGAATACCTGAATAACAAACTGACTGCATAATGTGCAGATTCCAGATATGGGTGACTAACGCTATCTAATTTTTTAGCCTTTCACAAGCATGTTTCCATATGCTTTGGCCTTTTCGTCAGCATCTTTTAAGAACACTTTCTCGGCTGTAGTTCTCAAGCAGAGGAAATTCAAAGTGTGTTGTAATCAATGATAATAATTAATAATATTTAATTCTGCATTTTAAATTCTTCAGCCATTGTAATGCTACAAAAAAGTAACCCATGAGCCGAATTTATGAAGAAATAGGCTGTCAGATTATTGTTAATTCTATAAATAGCTAAATGCATAAATTATCTTTTCGAAGAATAACTGCCAGCTTTTCCACAAATTTTATGACAAAGGAAAACATTTTATAATATCAGAATGAAATATGAGACTGTTGATGGGGTTGTGTGCATAGCTTTTAAGTAGTAGATTGAGAAATATTGAAGCTCTTGTTATAGGTTGAAAGTATAATATCTTAACAGATAATGGGTACTAGTTAACAATATAATAATCAAATCGGCATTACACTTAAAAGTCGGATTAAGTTGTGTTGTTTGTCAGAAGTTAATCTTTTTTTTTTTTTAAATTATAGATAAGTAGTTGTAAAGGGGAATTATATTTTATAATATATTTTGAAAATGTTGAGATTAGTTAAAAAATTTTTGGATTATATAATGCATTAGAGGTTGGAAATCCTGAGAGTCGCTTCTCGAATCTGTTGTGGTTACATTCTGCCCTATATTAACACACATCTTTATAAATATTATACTGTCAAGAAATCTGGCACCATGTCAAGGGTGGCCTGTGGAAGGTGATACTTAAAGAAGATGGCTTAAAGAGGTACGTTACTACTGGGATGGTTACACTTTTGCATATTTCTTTTTCTTCACTGCTTTAAATTTTATTAAAATATTGAATGTAACATTGTTTTCATTTCTTAATTGTCTAATGACGTTAATCACAAAATGTAACTGATTTGCTGAATAAATAATAATTTAACAATTTTAAGTATACTCTTTTAGTTTTATTACTGAAAGAGCTGTATCTATCTAATAAATTGAAAAAAAGTAAACCTATTTATTTTTTGGTACAGTTTAATTGATAAGGTTCTGAATTGATTTTTTCATAATTTCTTCATAAAAAATAGAGAAATAAAATTTCAGACTTAATATTGTTTTTGTCTAAATGAAATCATAAACCAAGATAAAATCATTCTTGGTGAACACGACTTCAGTGTTGCAATGTTTCGTTTAACTGTTTCTGATTCATAGTTAATTTAAAATGAAGGCAGTTGAATCTGATGTACCTTTTGATAACATCGGATCGGATTTTGATTGCATTCCTCTTCCTATATTTTTTGTATTTCACGCATCTGTAGTTTTTGGGAAATCTTCAAGTTTGATGACGATTTTTTTTTTTTAATTGGGAATTTTCGATTTTACTGGTATTGGATATCATTTCTTTTGTGTCTATGAATTTGGTTCTAAAGTTTTTACTTTTTGTCTCTAATTGATTAAATACAGATTTTTTATAAATTGAAATGTTTCTTACTGTTCATGATCCGCAATATATTCATCATCTGAATCTTGGTTAATATATTTTTTTCATGTGTCCTCCATTATAGTTAGCAGATATAGTGTACTTTCTTAGGCTATTTTCTGATTCTTATCTGAATGAAAGAACTTAATTACTCCACAGTCTTTTACTTGAATATCTTTTTAATTAGTACAAAAGATGGCAAGTTAACTGCTGTAATTATTTTAATGTATAAAATTTTTATGAAAATATGAAATATATGAAATTTTTACTTTTTTTTCTTGACAGGTAAATGCAGTGGGTCATAAAAATAAACTTCCATAAAATGTGCTGTAAATATGTATAGGCCCAGTAGATGTTAAAAAAATGATTTAAATGCTGTTTTGCTTAGTGAATTTGATGTTTGGTCGCTTATTATGGTTACAAAAAAATTCACAAAGTATTACCCAAGAGCTTTGAATTTTATGACTTTTTATGTTAATTTTCTTACTGTAGTCCGAAGGCTTTTTGAGTTTTCTTAATTTTTGGTTCACTGTGTATCCTCTTTCTCAGTTAAATATTTATTGAGTTCTTTAATATATTCATGGTTGCATATTTTAGTTTTTGTTGCCACATTTGTGCAATTTTTTTTTTAACATCAAAACAGATCACTGTGTATATATATGGGAAAACAACAGTATGTGCAGAACCAAATTTGTGTAATTCATTGATTTTATTTATTTTAAAGAAAACTGGGGTACAGTGCCCAATGCCGAGTTTCTGCGATTCCCTAATGTTTTAGCAGAGATTGCTGTGTACACGGGGAGAGTGATGGTGGTGGGAAAACCCTATTGTGGATATTATTAGCATTATTACTGCACTGCGTTTTGAAAATGGCTGTTCTCTTTGCCACCTTAGCTCGGTGAAAAATTAGTTGCCAAAAGTTGTCAACTTTTCCTTTCTGAGAGTCTAGTGCATTGCTTTAAACACAGTGTAAAGTTGGTTAAAATATTCAATGTTCCAGATTATTCCAAAATAGAAAACTCAAAATAAGAGTTATGTGTAGTCTTCTAACTTAAATACAATGGATGTAATTGAAACAGCTTTAAAGGCCAAGTATTATTAAGTTTTAGAGGGTAAATAATGTCATATTGAAAATGAGATTTTCCTCCGGTTTGGAAAATTATTCATTGCTAAGTGAAAAGTAATTTCTGCATTTTTTTTTTAAGGATGTAATGTATGAAATAAGTTGAGCATTAAATGAGATTTTAATCAAATTGTAGTTTTTAACGGTTTTAGGAATTTCCATCCTGCATGTTTCTCCCTCCCCCCCATCCCCCCCCCCCCCCAAAATCTATGAATTCTTACTAAAGTTTCATTAGATCTTAATTATTTTTTCAAAGCATATGTAAGAAAGCTGTTAACTGATGGAAAGAAATAGACATCTGTTAACAGATTCGGTGCAGATGAGAAAATGTCTTAAAAGTACAATTGTAAATTGGTTTTCTGAAGTTTTTCTTTTCTGTAGCAATTTGTTTGGGAACATGTTAATTCTTAAGAATGTTACAGGTTGATGTTACTAAATTGTGTATTGTTGGTAAAATGAAAGCATATGTATGAAATTATTTTTTAATTGACGCTTCTTATTTTAAAAGTCCGCAGGCGATCAATTTATATAGTTTTGAAAGAATGTTTAATACATTTGAAAATCTGTCAGAGGTAATTGCTTCTGTAAATTGGTTATTTCGAACCTGTCCAAAACAAAAAGATTACTGATATTTAAAAATCAGTGTCTGGGTATTTTTTTTAACCAAATTTTAGATTTAGAATTTTTTTTTAAAACAACAGTGACAAAAAAAACTTAACATTAGACAGTTTTATTAATTTCCTATTTATAATTTAAATAAACTTTTAAAAGAAAACTTTATATGACTACATATTTATGTATATGAGTTGTTAAAGAAAAACGTAAAATTTCTTGATCTGATCCTTTTTGATTTGTAAATGTACAGAACTGAGAAAATACTCTACTTGACATTCAAGCCTATGCCTCCACTAAAAGTTTAAGAAAGTAAGTATGTAACTTCCTGTCGTTACTATTAATGATTAACGAAAATGCAAAATCTTTTCATTATCCACCAGTTGTCTGTTAAGATCAGATATTTGAAGATCACCAGCTTACTAAATATGCGAAATTTATTAATAAGTAATAGATGCTAATTATAATTCTCTGAAGAACTGTGCTTGTAGTTGAGCATGATTTTAGTTAATTAACTTCTTAATATTTTAGAATGTTAAAATAACTTGCTTTTAAAGAAGGGGTAAATTTTATTGTGGTATAATCTTTTTTAAAAACAAGCAGGTATGGAAGTACAGCCATATTTACACAAGGAAGAATATTGTATTCATATAAAACTGCATTAACATGTTTTGATTTTTTGGATTAGCATAAGATGTGTAATTATTTGACGTTTTAGTGGTTTAAGACTTAAATGTTTTACTGCCATTTTTATTGGTATTTTTCCGTTAAAGCCACATTATTTTTTCAACATCATATTAGTGCATTTTAGCCTGTTTAATTTCCCACACCTTTGGCTCGGTACTAGACATATTTCACTCAAGTTTTCTCTCTTTTTAATTAAATCTCTGTTGGTTTCATCCTTGGAACTCTTAAAAAACAGAACGAAAAAAGAAAAAGAAAAAATGGGAGAGAAAATGAGGAAGAAACATTAAATAAGAACAGCTACGGAAAAAAGATAGTTATATTTATTTTTCCTTAAGTGACTAAATAAAATTAAACTAACACACATTGCACTAAAAAGTGGGGGTTATTTATTGTCAACAGCACCTTGGTGAGAAACAAACCTAATTTCACTGTATCAATATAATGGTTTTTCATTGCAAAATACTCATTATGCTTTTTATTTTTTAATGAAATCATCGACTTTAAAGTATTTATTATAGTATACAAGTTGTATTAGCAATTTAGTAAGGACATAGCATACATATTAAATTCATTTTTTAGGAGCTATTTGTGGTGGCTACAGTTTAAAAGTCTCTAATAATGCTTAAAAAACAAAATATCACGACCAGCTTAGTCTTTGAACATGAACTCTGCTAAATCGAATTCCATGTAATGGCAATCTGCACCTATGTGTTTTGTTTCACCATGTCATTGATCCGTGCAGTGCTGTAAGACAAGATATTTTGATCCAGTAAACTAATTCTCAGCACAAAAATTTTTCACCTTTCCAACATATGTTGCATGTTGTGCATATTTTCACAGGTTCTCACTTTTAATAAAATACCTTTTTCTTTTAAAAAAGTTATAGCTTTTTTATCATTTGCTATAGTAGGTTTAAAATAATAAGCATAATAAATATTTGCAATGAAAAAACTGCTATAATTTAAAAGCAAAAATTTTCATTTGCCAAAGAAACGTGAACTACAAGTATGCAGGGAAAACTATCCGAAGGTAGAAAAAATGCATATGGGCTAACTATTGGAAAATTGCTATATTTGAAAAACAAAAGAAGGGTAAATTTTATTATTTTACTAGCTGAAGAAACATGAACTGTGAATATGAATGAAAAAGCTTTATATTTTAAAATCGACACTAGAAGAAATGCATATGCACAGACTGGTAACCATAAACGTTTGTTTCTCACAAGTGCAGGAACATACCAAATCAATATTCTCACTAAGGCCACTGCGGAAGACAGATACCAAAAAGTGTCATATAAGACAAAGCAGACATAAAATTAAGAATGTCATTTAAGAGATAATTTCTCATTTAGAATGCATGCAGTGTTACATAAATTCAATTAAGTATGAGTGTAATGTTGCCTTGTGATACCTTTTTAGTGTTTATCATGTCATTTTTAACACTCCACAAACACAAAGGCTGAACAGATTTGTTATGATACTAATATTAGATCTGATCAACAAAATAATCAGAATTATTTACTATAAAATATTGAATTGAAAAAATAAAATAAACAATTATGCAGATTATGAAAACAGTTATCATCAGGAAAAAAGCTAAACAAGCTGACAAAACTTCAAGCTAATGAAACACACAAGAAAAAAAAGAAAAAGAAAATCAATTATTTACTATAAAATATTGAATTGAAAAAAATAAAATAAACAATTATGCAGATTATGGAAACAGTTATCATCAGGAAAAAAGCTAAACAAGCTGACGAAGTTTCAAGCTAAAGAAACACACACACACACACACAAAAAATAAATAAAGTAAAAGAAACGACAGGTGTGGTATGGTTTTAACGGAAAAGAACATTTTTCTTTTAATTTCCCCTTTTTCATTTTCAAAATGAAATTGTTTTTTTTTTAACAGAATTGCATAGAATAACCCTTCACTCTTAAATCTAATTTTAGCTGAATGTACTTCAGTTACATATTTAGAAATCATCTAGTTCTTAGTATCTTAATAGTATTACTGAAATAAAATACTTTTAAATATGTATTTTAGCTTTATGAAATTTTTCATTTGTATTTTGTATCTAATCTGATTTAATCCAGTACAGGTGGCATCATTTTTTTTTTCCATTCACCCTTTAGTCAGCATGTTTATCTGTCAGGAGAAAGGTACAATTATGTCTGAACATGTTGATCAAGGGAGTTCAAAATACATTTTTTATCTTTTATCAAAATCTGTTTTATTATATTTTCTTATAATTAAGTTTAAATCTGCATGCTTGTGTATTGTTTTGGTAACGTAAATTTTCTATTGTATTAATTTGTGTTCTGTTTTTGAGGTTCTTTTTCAAAAGTATTTTTTCAAGATTTATTTCATATGAAGTTGAAAGAAATGTAATTGGCAAGGAAAATCTGTTTAGTATGTAAATATAGATATTGCTTTATTTTAATATTGAAAATGTGCAGTGAATCTACTTGTTCATAAATATATCTTGTGCTTGGTTTCATGCTAATTTTGAAATATTTCTGGTTTGGAACTCTAGTAGAAATGCATATTTCATTTGAAGGTTGATTTTTTCCCCCTTACTATTCATATGGGCAACTATAACTGATCTTAGTTACAAATAACTTGGAAATTTATCCTCAAAGGTGTTATTTCAATCCTTTGGTAAAAATTCCTGTTGTGATAGTTTATTATTATATGTTTTGGAACTTCTGATATTTTGAAGCTGTTTTTATGGTCCAAATTAGACAGGCCTGGCAGCTGAATTATGTCAAAAATCATTTTCATTCAACAGATGATTAGGAATTCTGGAATAAAAAGTTACAGTTGTATAAATCATCTGCAGTCACAACATCCTGTGCTTGTCGAAGAGCAGTAAAAAATGATTTTAATTAAAATGCATGGTAGAGTCTATGTAATATTTGTGATACAGTGTTTGAAACATAGTGATGAGGACAGACGCCTTTGTGTCGAAATATACTTTGTCAGACATCTGCTTTGTACGTGAAACATGTGTTTTGTAATGAAATCGTAATGTATTTTTGTTTTTATATTTTTTTTTCAGCCTGGATCTGCTCCTAACAAAGCCTCAGGAAGTGGAGTTAACTACTTTTCTCAGCCTAGTAGCAATAAAGCAAATTCAAGTTGCAGCAGTAGTAGTGAGGATGACTCGACTTTTCGTGGTGATTCTAATTCCCTAAAAAGGACCTTCAGGAAAAGAGGCTCATCAAGTGAAGATAATCAGCAAGATATATCCTCCTCTCCTGGAGTTTCCCGTACCTCCCGTCAAGAAAGGTTGCTTCCTTCGATTTATGATGATGATGCTAGGAGTGGAAGTCCTAGTGGATCATTCGAAAACAAAGATTTTGGTTTTATGTCTTCCTTCAAGAAAGATTTTGATCCATTATCTGGTAGAAGCCATGAAAACAGTCCTGAGCCATCTGTTTCATCAACTAAAGCAGAAAGATCAAATGTATTAGAAAGAGAATATTCTGCAGGTAGACAAAATAGCAAAGATCATTCACCATCTAACAGTTTTGCAAGTTCTAGGAACTCTAGAAATGGTAGATCTAGGAAATCTCCATCTAAGGCATCAAGATCTGAAAGAAGTCGAAGTAAGAGTCAGGACAAGAAGTACCAACCCAGATCTAGAACCAGAAGCCATAGTCGAAGTAAAGAACCAAGTGTGAGAAGTCCTCATAGGGACAGACGTAGAAGCAGAAGCAGAGATAGATTATCAGATAAAGACAGGTGAGATTCTTGTTATAAACTTTTGTAAATATTTAAATCCGTTTTGATTGTATTATTGTAATATAGTGTATTGTTTGCTTTAATAATTTGTTGCGGTGGCCACATGTTTTGTATATAAATGTTTATTTCTTATGTAGAATTTTGTATCTTTGAATTCTGAATTCAGCAGCATTTCAATTGTAAAAATAGCATAAGTGGAATATGAAATATATTGGTGATTTTTTACAGAAGAAAAAGGTGATTCGTTGAATTTTCGGATTGGAACTTATATTGGATATGGTTATCTGAAAAACTGTTATGCACATGGTTGCCAGAGTTTGGCAACTTCTACTAAAGGTAGTTGTGATAATATGTAAGTGTGTTTCTCTACAACTTGGCGAATTTCTGGAAGATACAGGAAAATACATTTTCAAAGCTGTTTGACCAGTTCTTCCAGAAACTTGTGTTTACTATATATGTGTGACTGCAAGAGCTAGCACAAGTAGTAATAAATTAGCTGCAAGATTTAACATCTCAAAAGAACATTCTTGTTTCTCGTAAAAACAACGGTATCTAAAGCCATGCAGTTTTGGATAATGTACATTTCCACCCGAATATGGGCATCTGGAAGCCCAAATTTGGAATTTATTTTATTATCTATTTCATATTTTGTAAAATTTTAACGAATACTTGATTAACAAACTCAATGATTTAAATTATTTTGCGATATTGCTGTTGAACTGAACTTTATGGCTTAAGTGCGAAGAAGAAATAAAGGTAAGACACATAAAAAAAGCCCCTTTAGAAGTAATTTGAAATCTGAAACATTTCATTTTTTTAAAAAGTTTCTTTTTTTTTTTTTTTTTTTTTTTTTTTTTGTCAAATTATTTATTTGGGTTTATCCTGCTAATTATAAATATAGTAGAGCTTTAATACCCAAAGGTTGAAATTTTTCTTTCTTGAAAACCATTTTCAATTATTTAAAAACGGATTGTAAAGCTCAAAAGATATGCAAAAATATATTCAGTGTTTTAAGAAATCATGGATTTTATTTTCAGTAGATAAATAATATAGAATTACCTTCCAATGAAAGGATCCAGGGCTGATTGGTGGTAATTCAACTTAGATTCAAAAAGGTTGGCTGCAGGGGTATTTTTGTGGTTTTCCCTATTCATAATGTGAATATGAGGCAGTTTCTTTTACATTTGCACAGAGACGTCCCTCTCCTGATGCAGACAATCCTTTTGTGCTTTTCTTAATCAATTAACTTAACCTTAAATT
>KK114211.1:0-32110 GCA_000611955.2 Stegodyphus mimosarum | reverse complement strand
TATTCCTCCTTTTTTGTGAGATTATTTTATTTGAAGAGAACATAAGTCCCAAAATTAAATTTTAATCTCAAGTGTTTCTGAATGCATCCAGTTAAGACACTTTTCATTTGAAACAAAATTTGACAGTGAATTACAAAGAGAAAGTTAACTTTTTTGGTGTTTATAAAGTAACATATGTAATTTCATAACATAGTGTGGCATATATTCTCAAGTTGAAAGAAATAAGGAAATAATCTTAGCTGTAACTTTTGCTATAATAATTCTTTAATCTGAAATGAGATGTTTAAAAATATTTATTACTTTTTATGTCAGATTATTTTCTTGAGATTTTTAGGTGTTGGAGTATTTTTTAGCAGCTTTATTATATCTGTTTAAAAATATCTTCGGTACTTAGGTATTATCTGATCAACCATGAAACTGTTGACAAGCATTGCAATTAAGCACCAGTTATGGATAAGCATGATGTAACAGCACACTCGTACCATCTGCACTTTTGTTTAATATAACTTTGATTCTTGATAAAGTACGTTTTATTTTAGGAACAAGTGTGTAAATTAACTGTTATTGCTGAATATTTTCCTTGAACTCTTTTCTTTGGCGGAGGGGGTAGATTAAAATTTTTCACCTGCCTTCTACAGGATTTTATCATTAGAGAAAGTGTAGACACAATATGGCCAGCTGAATATGATAGACAAAACAGTAATAGATTGGAACAATTGCCTACAGCAAGTTTGTAGTTGTAACATTCTAAAAAGAGCTGTATTGAAAATATATAACAGTAAAATAGAAATCAACCAAGGCTTTTTTTATACAAAGCTCAAAAATGAAGCGGGGTTAAATACTGAATTTTTTATTATATAGTCATCGGTTCCTTCAGAATTCCGCCAAATTGATTGGCAAAAAAATTGTGGTATCCCTGCTAACTTTCATGCTTCGGTGGTAATCTATTTTATGGTCGACGGGCTAATATTTAAGTACGATAACTTCTACTAAAAGAAGTCTTTAAAAATTAACATTAACTTAAAGCTGATCTTTGGTTTATTGAAGTGTCTTATAAGTATCTTAATTTAGCTATTTAAATGTTTTTTTAGGAAAATTCAGCCTCGAAGTCATAGGAGCAGGAGTCGTGATTCTCGGAGAAGAAGCAGAAGTCGAGACTCTCGTAGACGAAGCAGGAGTCGTGATTCTCGTAGAAGAAGTAGAAGCCGAGATTCTCGTAAGCGAAGCAGGAGTCGTAGTCGAGAATTACGTAGACGTAGCAGAAGTCGCAGTTACGACAGACGTAGACGACGTAGTTACAGAAGTTCTAGCCGTGACAGGTACCGTAGGAGACGTCATTCTCGCAGTCGAAGTCGTTCAAGGGACCGTTCCAAAGGTCGGTCAGGTAAAACATACTAATTTAGAAGTACTGTTGACTCTAGTGTTTGGTTCATTATTAAGGTACATGATTTATTTTTTAGAGAAGAAATTTTATTTGAAGAGAGCATAAATTCTAATCTCAAGTGTTTCTGAATACATCCAGTTAAGACACTTTTCATTTGAAACAAAATTTAGTAATATACTTTTAGGAAGTAATATGCTTTCAAGCTGGGCGTCTTTGTATGGCTTAGTGTTAAAAGAGTTGTTATTTAACAATGTAGTATTAACAAACCTAAGAATGGCAGGAAATTTTAAGTGCTTAAAATTTTTATTAAGGAATGGAATTAAAAATATTAACTCATTAATAATTGGAGAATGTTACTTATATCAATGTGATTTTCAATAAAAAATAAGCTTTTTTTGTAATAATATGTAAAGCAGTTTTTGAATGCACAAATTTACATGCCTTATAAGATTTATAGTATTTGCTTTTGAATTTCCTTGTACTTTCTGTTTGTATTTATTTGGAATTATTACTTAATGAAGATATAAAATCTGTATCTGCTGCTGATTTTGATGAAAAAAATTTTCATTTTTTTACAGTAGTTATCATTAATGGAGGAAAAGTCACAAAATGACAATTACTCAAAAAGTTACATGTAGAATTTAATGAAATTGACCCACAGTATACAATATATAATAAGGTATAAAATAACATGAAAAGAAATTACCAGGCAATTATGGTTTTATAAAAATTAGCATATGTTTGAAATAAACAAATTGGTTGTGTCATTTTGGTGTAGGGGGAAATTACCTTCAGTATGGAGTATGAGCTTCCTTTAGAAGCAGTACAGCACATGCAGCAATGTATGATGCTGTCAGTGCGGTCTGTCAGCTGCATAGGAGGTGAGAGCCCATTGTTCTTGGAAAGCAGCTGTAAGCGTGGCAAGAGTCTGAAGAGGAAGATTGAGAGTAGCTATATGTCTTCCCAAAACATCCCAAACATGCTCAATAGGATTCAGATCTGATAATTTAGCTAGTCATTCCATGTGCTAAATTCTTTGCTGCTGAAGATTATCATCCACTGTGTGGTCTAACATTGTCATCCTTTAGTAGGAAATCATCAGCTATTGCCCTGGCATAATTGCACACATAAGCCTCAAGGGTGTCATCTCTATACGCCTGAGCATTCATGGTTTCACGTGGAAAGACATGGAGGTTTGTGCGTCCACCCGAAGAGGTACACTCCAAACATAGACACTGCCTCCTCCATATGCATCTCTTTTATGGATGCTGATGGACAATAACGGGTTCCAGGTTATCTCCAAATCAAATTACACCTACTATTGCTTTGGAGGCTAAACCTGGACTCATCTGGAAAGGTAACAGTCCTCCTCAATTGATTAGTGGACATGTTGACGTGCACACCTCAAACATTCCCCTTTAAGACATGATTTGAAGGCAAGCAAACAGCTTGTCACTTCATGTACAGACCTCCTTCGTGAAGCCTTCTGTTGTGGATGTTTGATGTTGATACCAACCTTCCAGTGGTTGCTGCAAAGAAGGATCTGACTTCAGTTGTAGTTGTATTCCTTCGTGTGCATAACAACAAATATTAGTCATCAACACTTGTCAGAGCAGTTGGCCATCTTTGGCTGAACCTCCTAGATGTCGAATATGTGGTTAGAAATTGTTACCAAAGTCTGTGAACCTCAGGACTCCTATTTAGCTATCTGACCACTTCTATCTGAGTTTGTCATCTAGCTCTCCATCACATTTCTTCGCGCAAATGATGCGTTGAGGTCATTATAGCAAATTGGCTATCCCAGACTTTTTAACTCGGAGTTAAATTTGCAGGCTTACTCATTAAACATGGAATTTTGTGCTCTTCACAGATGGTATATTCCTATTGCAGCGTCAATTTGCATACTTCAGTTTTACTCAGCAGCTCATACCTGACAACACACTAAAATTTTATATGGATTTGGCTTATTTTTGAAAGAGTTATCAATAATTTTGTGATTTTTCCCTTAATTTTTGAAAACCAGTGTATTCATAAAAATTTTTTTTATTTGGTGCCACAGTATATCACAGTTGAATTGGTCTGGAAGAAATCTGTATTAATTTGTAATTATAGAGCTGGGGTTTTCAAAAGGAGAGAATTCCTCCTAGTGGCAGATTTGGTCAGCCTCTTATTTATCTGTTAGGTATTTATTTTACTTCCGTGTACGAAGTAAAAGAAGTATTGTAATCATGAAAAATTCCAGATATCATATTTCAGTGAAAATATCCATTTTGACCGTTCTCGAATTCATCTGAGTGATGTTTTTCATGAGGTCTGCATTTACGGACAAAATAAAGGTCTCTTTTTTCCCAAAACAGATTTAAAATAGGTTCAGAAGAGACTGTACGTACGTGTCTCTTGTAACTTAAAAGCAAATAGCTTCAGAATGTTGGAATTTTGTATATTGGACTGCTATAACATGTAGTTGTTCATCTGCTTTTTTTGCAACCAGCGCACCAAAGTATATAAATATGTTATACCCATTTTATTATTTGGCTTGGTAAGCTCAGTTTTTTTTTAATTATTATTATTCTTATTTGGTAAATTGTGCATTTTTTTGCTTTAAAAGTAATAGAGTTATGTTGTTCTTATGTTGCGGTGTTATGCTTTTAGTTAGTGTGCGTGCAATAGTTATATAATTTTCAACAATTTAAAAGTTGTTTAAGTGCAGCTAAGCCTAATGGAGCAGCCATTTGAAACTTGTCAGAATAGTGAATTAAGTCCGTTTTTGCATCTTAAGCATCTGTTTGCCGAATAGGACCAAAAGTAAACTTTCAGTTTTGTGCACTGGAAAATCTACCTTCTTGCCTGCTGGTCAGATGGTTTTCAATTTTTAACGTAGATGTATTTACTTTTTATGTATTTTTTGCCTTGTCGTGGAAATATATCTCTAAAAGAAGTTCGAGAAAATAAATGAAATGCAGCAAAAAATGTGTATAATTTAATAGGCCTTACAAAGGAGTTGTGGTGTCCGCATCAGATTTTTAATATTTGAATGTGAAAAAGCACTTTTAAGTTGTATTTATCAGCATTTTCTCTACTTTTGTTTAAGTTGTAAAAATACATTGAAAAGTAATCACAATCTAAATAAAGTACATGTATATTTCTAGTTTTGGAAAGAAGGGTGGGGGAATGATCTTTTAGCAGTTGTGAAAGGGGTGCATGAGGTAAAACAGGTTGAGAACCACTAGTATAAGGGGGGGGGAATCACAAGTGTAAAGATAGTTTCTGTGTATTTTATTGAAATGTTTTTTATTTTCAAGTTATCTTTTATTTATATATTTATTTTATATTACATTGAATTTTCAATTAATTTAAGCTTTTGCTGTAAGTGTATTCTTTTTTTTTCCGAAATTTAATCAGATATCATAATATTAGAAAAATAATAATGCCAGCCAATTTAGTGATCATTATCAAGTACGTACCTAATTTTATCACGTCTAAAGCTTCCAGTGTAGTTTGTTGGTTGACAGAGGAGAAATTTCACATTATTTTGGAATGGCAGTCCCAGATCAGGCATGGGTATAAGACTGCAGTGAATTATGGAAGTGAAGCAGTCAAAATCGTAAACTAAAATTGAGAGGTTACAGGTTAAGAAAAAATTGTATTGCCACTACTGGTGCTCAAGGCCTGTAAGTGTTAACAGGTGTGTTTTCTGACAAGCTCATGATTTGCCCTAAAACAATGAATCTGCTTCATAAAGGTTCTGGCATCTGTATTTTAATTGGCCATTGTAAGCAAAGACAAACCTTTAGAAGAATGCCCTTCCTAAAAAGCCAGCAACTCTTAAAAATCAGTTTTGAAGCAAGTCTCCTAAGGTTGCGACACCTTAATACTGGAATAGTGCTATACAAGCAAGGTTTTTAAGTTTTCTACTGTTATTGATAAACCAAAGAAATACAAGCAAGGTTTTTAAGTTTTTTACAGTTATTGATAAACCAAAGAAAAATCCTATTTTAATAGCGATGCCATGGCATAAAAGTGTGAGTACCCTTGTGGAGGTTGCTTTTTTCAGATTCAGAACTATCTTCATAAGAAAAAGGCACCTTTATGTCAGAACATCTTTGTGAAGATTCTGTCTTGGAGAACAGTGGCCTATCTTGCATAAATGTTACAGCATCTGTAAGAAAAACATTATTATAAAGATGTTCTTCATTTGGCCTTAGATTAGCAATGGCATCACATCTAAAAGTGTTCTTTTTAAAACTATTCTAGTATTAAAGTTGTGAAGAGACTAATTAATGCTCTTGGCAAAGAACTTCAGAATTAATCATGAAAATGTAGCTTAATGTGATACTAAATTTCATACAGCAAAGAAATGAAGTACTTGTCCATTAGTTGAGCAGAAAATAATTTTGTAATCTTACATAAAGTATGATAGATTGTCAAATGTCGCATTTGTATTAAACTATTAAGAAACTAAGAGTGCCATATTTTGGTCAACTGTCTACTTTTAGATCTATAAAATTCCATTTATATATGATTTTAATATTTCAGTGAATTTCTGAGAATCTTGACGTAGTCGTGGATTTTTCATTTGAAAATAGCAGGTACATTAGGAAGAAAGCACTCATTAATCATCTATTGCTGAGGAGGAAATGGCTCTCTTAATGTTTACATATAGTAAATAAATTTTTGGCTGTTTAACAGTGTACTTGGGGGATAATAATAATTATTATTTTGTGATATTTCTCAATGATCAATCATTTGTGGCCAGCAAATGGACAAGTACTAATAAGCTTGCATTATCCCCTAACATAATTGTATTAAATTGCATCCAAGTTTGCTATTTTGATTTTTGATAAAGTTTTATTGTAATATATTTTATTCCATTTATGATAAAGTAAACCTAATTATCAGAGAAGAAATATTAAAAACAGTATTATATACTATCATTTAGTGCTATAATAGTCTTACAAGTATTCCTTGTTTATTGCTCTTTTAGTAAACATATTTCTATTTCTTTTTTGTCAGTGTGTAAAATTTTACAGGTTCCAGTAACAGGAAACCTGGATCTCTACCTCTCTCAACCTCTGGTGGAGCCATGACTCCTCAGATGGCTTTACAGCAGACAATGGCTGCCATGAGTGCTAAAGCACAGGCCCTGACGGGAATTGCGTTGCCAAAATACTATAATCCTGCTGCTGTTAATCCTTTGAAGTATGCAGAACAAGTTCAGAAGCGTAAACTTCTTTGGCAAAGTAAAGAAAAAGTTGAGGTAAATATTTTATGACATAAATGCATGTGTGTCTCTTAATAGTTTTACTGTTTGTTTGTTATGAGAATTAATCTCACTGTAGTCTGTTACCGTAAAAGAGGAATTCTGGTAATTTTTCACTGTCTGGATTTGGATTGCCTTGTAATAGTGGGAATGACAGCTGTGTCAGATGGTTTTCCAGTTGCTTAATTTTTTCCTCTACTCCATTTTGTGTTTTGCTTCATGAAAAGCACACAGATGAACGCTGGCTTGAAATACAGTGTATCCACCGTGAAGAGACCCCCCTCAAAAAAAACTTGCGCATAAAAAGGGGGGGGGAACAGTTCTGTATCTCCATTTTTACTGGGCTCAATTTCTAGGCACACTTGCAAAAATTTTTTTTATTCAAAATTTTCTAAGATATATGTGAATTTACATATTGGCAAGTTTTGAAATTTGGCATATTCGTTACAACAATAATATCCCCAAATGTGGTGTACGCATTTTGTTAAAATTGTTCTAAAGTAATGAATGTGACCTTTTTTCCTTTCGTATACAATAAAAAAAAGAAGAAAAAAAAAGAAAAAGGAAAGAAAATAGAAAGAAAATAGGTTACTATAAATTAAGAAGTTTATTAAGTGCATTATTCTTGGCGCAAACTGAAAAATGTACAGCATAAATTTTTTAATTTCCCGATAAATTTCACACCAAATTTTACAAAATTTAATATTTAAACATAAATTGAATCGAAATATGCAAAAAATTGGCATGTTTTTTCAGAAAAAAGTCGGATTTTGTGTCAGAATACCTATATTAAAACAATGCTATACATAAATCTAATATATATCTCAAGTTGGGCTTTCAAGACATGAAAAATTCAAGTTGAATTTCATCAATCGGCCGAGTAGAATGGGAGATATAGAACTCCCCCCTCCCCCCGCAGGTACATAAGTAAGGGTTAGTCAGATAAAATTTTTATTATGTTTTGTTTTGGGGAGTAGTTTACATTATAAGAAGGACAAAACAATGTTATTAACTGAATTATACATAAAGAAAAAAACTATATTGCTAGATTATTATTAAGTGTATGATTATAAAAACTTAAATGCATTCGGTACTCTTACAAAAATTTTGTTACAGCTTGTATAACAGACAGCTCTGGGCATTCGGTTGAGAAGCATTCTTGTGGTAGGCAGACAGTTTTCACCATTTGCAAAGTACAGATTTATATGTTTTCAGTAAAAGTTTTCTTTCCTTTTATAATTTTTATTTAAAAAGCTATTTTAATCTTCATATTTCACTAGTTTTGTGATTTATGTTGCTTAATTTATATCACATGTTTTATTAGATGATTATGTTGTGTACATGTAAAGTAAGTAAATGAATGGTTTATACCATAAAATTGCTTCTCCGTGTATACCAGCTTTTATGAATTTTTCACAATTTTTTGTAAAGGGCCTATAGTTTCAAGCTTGAAGTCTTATATGTAAATTTTGAATTATTTTTGTAAATATGCCAAGTCATTCTATCATGGTAATTTGTCGCCAAATTTATTTTTTGGCACACACTTTTGTGAAGTTTTATGGTTAGCACCAGCTCATGTAGTGGAAAACATTAACTTCACCATCAACTTAGGGATTTCTGTTCTTCCTCACGTGATTGAAAAACCACTTTTTTCGAAGATGAGGGAAGTAATTTTGGAGTATTTCAGCACTTCTGCTTTGTCGCTTTGTTGTACAGTGCTGTATCACTAAGTTTGGTGATTAATCACCTCTTTATGAACCTTAAAATGAATTTTAACTTGGCAATATTGGAGGAATGTTGATTTGTGAATTTCTTCACAGTTTTTTTAAAATGTTTGCATTATTGTGCTGTCACTAAAGTTTTGGAGTTGAAATAGAACTATGTAAAATTAAAACATATATCTTGACACTGTCTTGTTTTCAATTGTTTTAACTTTCACACTTTTTTTTTTTTTTTTTTTTTTTTTTTGCGGGGTGGGGTGGGAGCATTCTAAATCTTGGTAAACCAACATTGAAACCTAATCGGAATTTGTAATTTCTTGCACGTGAAATTTGTAATTACTTGCTTACTTTAATAAAATTTGTGTCAGTAAAATGAGGGGGGAAGAATATTGACAGTTTCAAGAATGAGTTTTTTTTATATTAAAGAATTACGCAAGGGAAGTACTTTTTTGCAGCATATGTGGATGCATGGTCATCTCATGGTGGTAAAAGTAATGTTGTAAACATGTTAAAATGGGGGGATGTTAAAAATATTGATGGAAATCGGAAAGTTGGCAACTTTTTCAAAAATTCACTGGTTTTGAAGTTAGTGATAGTTGGGCAAAGAGTTTTTATACAGAGTTTTTTTTATTCAGTATTTGCTTTGAATGCTGCAGATCATGTTTTTCCTCTGTATCCAGTCAGTGAAACCTATGAAAGTACCAACTACTAGTATTGTAGGTCTGCCAGTTACTAGTTTTTATTTAAGCCTAAATAACTTATACTTTTTATTATAAATTAATTTTAATGGTACATTATATGAACATAAACACATTTTATGGTAAATTAAAAAAATAAGCAACAAATTTAGCAAAACAAAATAATGAATTAGCAGAAATGTAAATATTAGTAGTACAGGCTTGGCAATACTGGTTGCAAGGGTTTTTATTAAATTTGTTAAGCATTTAGTAATTAAAAAAATAATAAAGATTTGACAAAATTCCTTATCGTTTGGAAAATCAGAAAGAAAATGAAGATTTTTTTTATTAGAAATTGTACTTCGGAATTCGAAGAATGAATTACAAAAAACGTTTCCAACACAACAGTGTAATAAATTTTAATTGTTGGAACCTGAAGATGGTGCATTCATTTCATAAAAAAGATGTATACAGTAGATAAAATTCTTTAATATATGACAACTTTGCTGAAGTTCTGAAAGCTGGATTAATCACACTTACAATAATGTAGCAATATGAATACATTTTTAGCATTATAAATCAAAAATAAGACTATATCTCAGTGACAAAACTCTTGAAAATATGGTAATTGTCAGGTATAAGTAGATAAGTGTTATGAAGCTGGTATTTTTTATTCTTTTTTTAACAAAAGCAAGTCAGTGTGAATGTATTAAAATAAATGGAATTTTTTAATTTTCTTTAATGGGTTTTTCTAAGTACATTTTTGATATATGTGAATTTTTTCTCTATAAATTTTACATTTTGTGCTCAGAATTTTCTTAAGAATCTGATTTTTATTGCCATGAAGTTAGCTGACATGTTTGTGTTGTGCTAAAACTTTTTTTTTTTAATGTATAGTTTAAGCAGCCATTTCTAATTTTTAATTAAATATGTTTTAGATTTAGATAAATTTCTTTTTCTCCATTCAGTTATATAAAGTCTCTTCTTTCTACTTGTAAAATTTGATTGCCTTTAAATTGGAATAACATAAGAACTGCTGCTTACCTTAGTCAGCCAGTAGCAGTATTTTTCTTACAGCATATATATTACAGCCTTTAAATGAATTGTATTAGAATCAATTTTGACAAAGGGCATTTGTAATGGGAAATCTAGTCTGTTAATCCGGTTTTTCATGCCAGATAAAGAAAAAAGGGAATCATGAAGTATGTAATATGTTACTTTTTAAGTAATTATTTCTTGATTGGTGTATTAAAATGCTATTTTTGAAATGATAAAAACAATAGCCAGAGTTAGTGCCTTCATCTAAAAAATAAGTAACTTTAATGATATATTATATACTTGGAGGGGGGAACACTCTTGCATTTTCAAAATGCTGCCAAAAGCATTTATTACTGTTCGTCAGGTGTGTGATTTCTTATTAAGTAAATTGTCAGTAGTGGATTGTTTAGGTAATCAGGTCCCAAAACGAAGAAGATAAACATGTTTTTATAAAATATCTCAAAAAAATGCCAGATGGAATTTAATCAAATTTAGTATTGCTAAGGGAAACTATAAGCCGATTCATACCAAAGTCTTCTCGTGTGGTAATGAAGAATGCTTCTGAAAGCAGAAATGTCTGAAACTGATGTTGGAAGATACAGCTTAAAATGGGGCTAATTGGTACTCATCTCTCGTTTGCATAGTGAGTCATCATACTGTGGATGAGCCACCTAATTATAATTAGCCTGTACAGCAGTTATAGTTTGACCGCCTCATCCACGACCATGAGCGCAATTACGCATGCACCATTTAAACCGAATTATTCTCAAAATAGGGTGGAAGGATAGAGACTTTCTTTCCCTTCACTCTGTCTTTCTGGAGAAGAGAAGACTTTCACGTGACCTTCCACGTCACATCAAGCAATAACGGCCCTTTTGGAAGAGTCCATATGCTTTGGCAGAATGCCAGCCAGGGTTGTGTTTGAGATGTATTTGCCCTTCTTCATCAAAATAGTTTTCAGTTCCTGGAAGTGACTATCAAATTGTAGTTGCCTTCCTAAGTGCATTCCAGATGTGTTCTTTCAGGTTCATAGCTGGAGATCTGACTAACTAGTGTATCTGCAGAATGAACTCTTTGTCTGCCGTTTGAGCCATAAGGAGGAGAGTTGTCATCTATAAAAGGGAATTGAGAATCAAATGTGCCTCTTAGTTCCGAGATTACTTTTTGTGCATTTGAGGAATCATGATACCTTTGTCAAATGCATGATGCAATTTGTAAACTTCTAATATGGTACTTGTGATTGCGATCAGTAGTATTTTTTCCCAATGTTGAAAGAATGATTTTAGGTTTCAGATTCTCTCTCTAGATGAGAGGGTACATTGTGAGTCTATGTGTATACTGAATCTAAACTTGTTATTGAAGAGAACTTTGGCACAATTGCATTAATTCTGCCAGCCCTACCAGTAAAATCGTGACTTGATTTTTCGTCACATCTTCCGGTTTCTTGATAAAACTCCGTATCTTCCGGTTTCTTGATAAAACTCCATATCTTCCAGTTTTTAACTTATCTGTATTTAAATCATCTCTCTAAAATGTAAATTTAGAAGAAATGTTTGGTAACTAACTGTCAAAGTAAAAGATAATGTTGATGAAAAATTTGTAAAAAATGTTAAACCAAGTGTTATTGTCCCTTAATGAAACGAAAACTGTATGTATTTTGGCTTTAGAATAGATTTTTATTCTATTTGACATGTTTTAATGTATTATTGAGATCCGTAGAGCAGTTTACGCAGATAACTAAAGGTATGAAAAAAAAATTAATGAAATTAGCCCATAACTGCAGCTTAATAACTTGGATTTAATCAAATTCGTTAGTTTTATTTCCATTTGAAGTCATGATGTTGTTTGGTGCAAAACCCGTGCAGTATTTCATGTTTCAAACTTAGCGGCTATGCATTTTTACTTGACCATTTATTTTCCGTATTTGGTTCAGTATATTTTTTCCAGAATTTAAGTGTTTATTTAGAACACTAGTATAGTTTGCACAAAAGTTGAAAAATATTGTCAGCCATGGATTTTTTTTTATATTCATATTATGGAGTCAAATACCGTTGCTATTTTACATCTGGAGAATATTTTATGTTCCAAGCGCGGTAATAGTAGTAATATGATAGATGCTTTAAAATAGAAATTGTCAGCATATTAGTGACCTGGAATATATACAGTGCTTTCAAAAAGCGTATATTTTTTAAATTGTAATAAAAATGTTGAAAATAAGAATGCAGCTGACTGATAAGTTTTTTGTTTGTTATCTTGTTAAAATGTATAGTAATACTATCTTAATAAATAATTAAAATAGAACAGTAGTGATGCAGATAAGATTGCTGATTTCTCTGGTAGCTTCATCATAGGTCTATTTTTGTGTAGACTTATTTAGTTGCTTGTGTAATATAAACTTTTCATAAGAAAATCTGCTACTATGGGAGGTAACTTAAGCTTTGCATGATCAGAGCTAAATATATTAAAGTACAGAATTAATGTAGAAGAAATTGTCGTCTTCTCAGAGGCTTTAAACACACATATTCGATATACTGGAAAGTTCTGTTCGTTTCTATGACAACAGTTTTCGACACATGAACGCATGTTTATTTGGCACATGTTCAGCTATTTTTATCGCTTAATGTATACATACTGACGTAGTAAATTAACTAAGTTGATTCACATTAGTCTTTAGTGGGAAGCAATAGTGTACTCATGGTTACTGATAAAGTTCATATATGCCCCTGTATTTTATATGAATTTCACGAAGAAGAAATGCTGCAGAAGCATGTAGAAATTTATTGAAAGTATTTGGTGAAGGTACAGTTTCAGATAGGACATGCAGAAGTTGGTTCGAAAAGTTTGAAACAAGTGATTTCGACCATTCTGATAAGCCACGTTCTGGATGACCATCTTTGATCTACTACGATGTTGTAAAGACCATGTTGGAGCAAGATCCTTTCCTGACAACGTCGGAAATCGCAGAGAGACTTAATTTAGCTCAGCAAGCCATTTCAGCAAGATCATATTCAAAAGATAGTATTGGTGTGGAAATATTCAAGATGGATGCCATCTGAGTCAAGTGAGAAGAATTTAGATGACCGAGTCATCATAGGCACATCTCTGCTTGCTTGGGACAAAATCAAGTCCTTCTTGAACCAGATGGTAACTGGAGATGAAAAGTGGTTTACCTACGAAAACACTGTAAGGAAAAGGGCATATTGTGGACCCGGAAAACCTAGCCCTTCCACCTCTAAACCAAATTTGACTCTGATTAAGAGAATGTTGTGTATATGGTGAGGCATTCGAGGATTAATACATTATCATCTTTTAAAACTGAACAAAAAGCTCAGTTCAGAGAAGTATTGTCAGTAACTGGATAATTTAAAGACAGCAGTCCAAGAAAAGAGGCCGGCGATGTTCAATAGGAAGGATATCGTACTGCATTACGATAATGCCAGGCCACATGCTGCTTTGGGGGCTCACAGTGCTTAATTTCTAAAATTAGAAGTGCTAGAGCCTTGTGGAAGACTGTCAGAAGAAAAATAATTATAAATAAATGACTAAAACTAATTAAATAATTTAAATAAAATTAAAAGAAATCTAAAGAGATAAATAGAAATTTAATAAATTATTAAGTTAATTATAAATAGTTAAATAAAAAATACATTATCGAACGTCATCTTATTTAGGGGGGTGTGTCTGGAATTGCAATTCCACTCAAAAGCTAAGAAGTAAGTCAGCTGATCTCCGTCTGAATTTAAGCCCTGTTTATGTGTGTAAAGTGCTTTTTCAAGGAATGATAGATACAAAATCTACTCTTTTTTTTCGCACAACTATGAGAGAAGATGAAACAATTAAAGTGCCATTAAGGAGAATAGTGAGAATTCTAGAAACAGTATGAGGTATGGAAGGAAATTTTAAAGGAAAATTGTAGCTTTGAAAATAAAGAGAGAAAAGCAAGACTTCCTTCAAAGATTAATTGATTTAAAAAAGAAACAGCACCATACTAGACGAAATGTAAAGCTTCTCCTACAGAAATATAATCCAAGACATTCTGTCTTCTACTTCAATTCTACCATGGCAGTTTATTTCGTTTTATTCCAAAAACGGACAACTTTCCAGTAGACCAAATATATAGATATAAAACTATATGCACATTTCTGCTTGCTGAAATCGTAAATTTTTATATGCTTCTCATTTCTTATAAAAATCTGAAATTTAATCCTATTTTAAATGTATTAGTTACGCAAGTATGAGTATAAATATTTTGATTGACGACTTATGTAAAAAGAGATTTAATTTGCTATTTGTCTTATGTAGCAGCCATTTGATTAATTGCCAAATGTTTTTAATGACCTTGAAAAACAAAATTGACTAGGTTTTATGATAGATTGTCAATTCATTCAATATCCGTATTACACAAGTTATTTAATATACATATATAGGAAGATTTTGCTGTAAATTTCGTTTTATTATGGTATTTAATGCAGTTTTGGTAGCAGTTTATTTGAAATAACATAAATTCAGTAGAACTTATTTAATATATATATGTGCATTAATCTTGTATTTAATGCAATTATGAAGCAATAAAGTAACACAAACATGCTGGAAAATTCTTATGTTTAAATATACAGAAAAATTTAATTATTTTATTGAATGCAATTTTGTTAGCAATTTATTTAGAAAAAAGAACCATATATAAACATAGAATCATATACACAGTCCAGTCACATTAATGTGACCACCACGTACTTTCCATGTCAGAGTTAAATAACCAATCACAGAAGGCAGGTGGCAGCACAGTGCAGTTGAGCGTATATAAAGGGTGTGTGAGGGCTTCGGAAAACATTTCAATCGTTGGCGTAATGCAGAAACGAAGCGATTTATCCGACTTCCAAAAGGGCATGATCATTGGCTTTCGGGCCAAGGGTGGAAGCATTTCCGAAACGGCTGAGTTTGTGAACTGTTCGCGTGCCGCCGTGGTAAAAGTGTACCGTGCATGGCAAAATGGGACTGTCCAAAATCAGCGACGTGGCAAATGTGGTGCACCACGGGCCATAGATGACAGAGGCGAACGACGGTTGCGGAGATGCGTTCGGGCAGATAGACGGGCTACCGTTGAGCAACTGACCACCAAAATGAACCAAGGGGCTACCAAAAGTGTCTCCCAAAGTACTATTCAGCGAACATTGCTGCGTCTGGGCCTCCGAAGCAGACGCCTGGTTCGTGCACCTATGCTGACTGCTGTTCATCGACGGCGAAGGCTAGAATTTGCACGCCAGTACAGCAGCTGGACGTCCACTGAGTGGCGACAGGTTGCGTTTTCGGATGAATCGCGTTTTATGCTCCATCGGACAGATGGACGTTGGCGTATAAGGCGTGAAACCTCTGAAAGGAACCACCCTGCAACCATTGCCGGAACGGTCCAAGCTGGAGGCGGGAGCATTATGGTCTGGGGAATGTTTTCCTGGCATTCTCTAGGTTCACTGATCATTGTGGAAGGCACAATGGATCAATACAAGTACGCATCTGTCCTTGCGGACCATGTTCACCCCTACATGCGCATTGTTTTTCCTCAGGATGATGGCATCTTCCAGCAGGACAATGCGAGGTGCCATACAGCTGCCAGTGTACGTGCGTGGTTCAAAGAGCACCAGGATGAGTTTACCGTCCTCCCCTGGCCAGCAAACTCACCTGACTTAAACCCAATCGAGCATCTGTGGGACCATCTCGATCGAGTTGTTCGCGCCATGGATCCTCAACCGCGTAATCTAGTGCAGCTGGCCACGGCATTAGAGTCGGCATGGCTTAACATCCCAGAGAACACCTTCAGGGACCTATGTGACTCTCTTCCTGCACGTCTCGCAGCAGTCCGCTCTGCGAAAGGTGGTTATTCTGGCTTTTGACAGATGGTCACATTAATGTGACTGGACTGTGTATAAACGTATACAAGAAATTAACTTTGCAGACTCTTTTTGGTGGCTGCAATTTAGCAACTACTGTTGATAATATCTTAAAATATCAGGTAGCTTCTTTTTCCATCTGTGGAAGGTTAAAATAGTAAGCCTGATGAATATTTTGTGATAAAAAATTACAAAAGTTATACAATACAAATTGTTTAACATATACAGATGAAAGGCTTTTAATGTAAATTTGTATTTATTGTGGCACGTAATGTAATTTTGTCAGCAGTTTATTTAAAATAACAACGTAGTTCAGTAGAACTTATTTTATTTAATATATATGCATTAATTATTGTATTTAATGCAATTATGTAAACAATTTATTTAAAATTTGCAAACATAAACATGCTTGATGAGTATTTTATGGTGAAAAATTGTATTGACACAGTGTGATTATGAAAAACTTGTTAGAAACTTTTGTTTCTCGAGCTGCATAGATCAGTAACTGTTTGGTTCTTGCCCTCTGAAATGCTGTCTTACCAGGGCTGCTACAGAAGACAAGTACCTTTATTTCTTTAAGTGTGAAGTAAAATATAAGAAATTATCATATAGTATTTATTTTAGGGAGAGGGAATTTTTTTTTCTTACTGTATTCATTATTAAAAAAAATTCTTTTAACTATAGAAACTCTTCTGTTTGAAAATATGAATGGTATTGAGTGATTTGATTTGTGGTAAATTTTATGGCTTTATGTAATTTAAACTTGAAGTTGGGCCTTTGGTACCATTCATATCATAGAACATGAAATTTTAAAAGAAAGTTATGTGATTAAATTTGATTTCAAAGTTCATTTTAAGTGAAGATTTGTTAATTGTTGATTGTGTGATTATATCAAGGATTCTGATATTAATATTCCCTGCTTCCCCTAGGAGCAGCCAAAAAATACAGTTTGGGATAAACTTACATTTGCACAAGATCAAGATGGCAAAATGACAGCAAAGTTCAGAAAGCTCATGGGCATCAAATCAGAAGGACCTGCACCTAAAGAACCAGCTGAAGAAGAAAAAGAAGCTGTGTTAAAAAAGCAAGAGGAACTTTTCCGTGATTTGGACCAGCAGTATGAGATGGCACGTATGACAACACACACACAGCGAGGTGTGGGTTTGGGATATTCTGCTCAAACTCTTTACCCACCAGTTCAGAAATAAGTAACTTTTCTGACTGTTTGTATATTATTTGCAGTATTCTGATGCAAGAACTTAATCTACTCGTAGAAGAGTGAAAAAAATCTTTTTGTGTAATCCTGCCATATTTAAATAATAAATTAGAGTATACTATCAAAAGATTTCATCTTAAAACTAGAGTTAAACCCTCTCTCTCTTTTTTTCCCATTTTTAACATTCCACAAATTTAAATGCATTTTTCACTTTTTGAGGATAATTTTTTTATGTCAGTTCAGTAAAATAGCTGTGATCGGAAGTTGTTATTCTCATTACAGAGCATTAATGTTTTGAAAGTTTAAAAAATGTGGAAATTTTTTTTGACATTTATTATTTAAGGCACAAATAAGCTTTCACCCACCTGAAGAGTGTAATTTTTAAAAAAAACTTTGGCAGGAAGGATTTTATTTTAGAAAATGTTCTGTGAAATAGAAGTTTCCAGGCTTTTTTCAACTCATCTTTGCATTTTTGAAAGAATGACTGAATATTTCTTAGATATTTATATGTATTTATTTAATGCATGATCAGTTTCTAAATGACTGTACAGTAATAAAGCTTAGTTATTATTTAAAATAGTATCTCAAAGAGCAGTAAATCAAATTACAAAGTCTTCAATTGAAAGTACTTAATATTTGATTAATGGCTTTTGTGGTGAAGTATTGCTTCTTTCAATATTAAATTGTGAAAGATTTTTGAACTGCTTTATGTTACGCTAGCCTTCCCTTCAGAATGTATGATTTGCAGATTGTTTAATAAAATTGAATGTGATGCAGTCGTGGAAAATATAACCTAGCAGTTTGCATATTGTTAGCAAACAAAGTCCAAAATTTTAGTAACTTGAATAATTAGTGTTGAAATTTTTGAAATGATTAATGCTGCAATAAATATTGTATTTTACTGTTTCTTCTTTGGATTTTAATACCAGTATGCAATTTTATGATTGTATTAAATTTGAATTAATGAATTAAGAATTTTGAATTAAACCTTTTATGCAAGCCCCACATATCTTAATTGAAAGTAGCATTCAGCTTTTGAATTGTTTATGACAATTATAACAATGTAGTAATAGTTTTTATAAAAGTGCTTTTATCTTAAAATGCATTAGCTTAGTTGGAAGGCTGCATTAATAGTTACAAATGTGTGTATATTTCAGGAAACTAAGAAAGTCTGAAATCTTCTATTTTTGTTTTATTGTATCATAATAGTCATTTTTGAGCGTTAAATAAAAGTCATTTCTTATAGTCATTGTATTCTGAATAATTTTATTCAAAATGTTGGTATTTTACATGTTTTTCTGTAGGAACGCCATTGTTGCAGTATTTTTTCACTAATCCATTTTCTGCAGTAATCAGAAGTTTTTTCATTTGGACGCTAAAACTTTATTAACATCATTAAATCTAGCTCAGACAATTTACACCGAATGACAAAAATTATGTTGAGGCATTAAGGGCCGTTCAAACTGGGATTTATCTGAGTTAATGGAGTCAGTTTCATGTGTCGACTAGCTCCGCTACACCTGCAGTTCAAATTTTTCAATTCACTACCCTATGGGGAAAAACTTGTTTTGAAGATGGATCGACAATGTCAGATGTCTCCGTTAGCTCAGATGAACCGCAGTCTGAACTGCCCGTTTCGGGTCATCTGGCATATATTAGCCATTGAGCTCAGAGCAAGGTCAAGCTTGTTGTTTCTTTTGTCTTAGTTGTATCTGGGGGGGGGAAGGTAAAATGCTTATGTACTTTTAAAAAATCATATGAAGATGGCATTCCTCCTATTATTTCATCAAAGAAATGGATTGCATTTGTGATACGTAGCATTTGTCATTGCGATTTTTCAATTTCACTTGTAAGAGCCAATGTTCATATACATATCGCAAGGACAATCTTAAGTTGTATTGAAAAAAACAAATTATATTTTTCCATGGAAACAAAGGATAGAAAATATATCTGTTTTCTGTCTTTTTAACTAGACCACAACATGCCACTGATTGCTTCACATCGTATTGCAGTTTTTTTCTAGAAAAATGTTTTCTGACACAAAATCAGTAAGAAATACTCAACTGCAAGACGTGGGTATGGAAAATAAATCTTCAGTTATTGATTGCATCAAAACAGCTTCATTCTGCCTATGTATGGATGGAAGCAATAATGCCTATGCAAAACTGTATCTGTTTGTTGTTTCTCTTCTTTAATTCATAGTCTTCAGAAATTGAACTTTCTGCCCCCTTTTAGAAGCAGATTTGACAGTCTTTTATAAAGCAAATGCACTGGTACCGACAGTGCACCAGTAATGGTAGGCTTGAAGACTAGTGTAGCAGGCAACTTACGAGAGTTCAGATTTATAAATTATGAGGTGCATCTGTCACCTCCTAAATTTAACAGCTGAGAAAAGGATAGCATCTTTACCAATAAGTGTGTTTGAGCACATAGTTGATTATTTATTTATTATTATCTTAAAAAGTAAAAATCTAAAATGAAGGAAAAAAAATTGAAACAATTCCAGCGGCTCATAATACTGAAATAACAAAAAATTTGAAACCTGTACATACGTGCTAGTTATCTTTAGAGAAATATTTATATACAATCCTTGACCAGTGTAACCCACACCTTGCAATTTAGCACATTGACTGCCATAGCATTTTTCAAATTCCAGTCCGAGAAGCCAAACCAATTTAATCATATTATGTTATTAATTTTTATAATTATCTTTTTGTTTGTTTTTTAATAAATTTTCTGTTTATGCAAGCCAGCACTGATTTTTTGTTCTTTTCCTAGAAGCCATCTATCAATATTGGCACTGATATATTCCGAGTTTAATCGTAACTGCACAAAAATGGCAAATAAACACAGTGCGAGATAGTTCATAGTTGGCGTCCTAGAAAAGAACGCAATCTACGAGTTATCTCGTAGTTGGCAGACAACATGTTAAGGAAGAAATGTTTCTAGAGTATAGGTAAAAGGCACTATTAAAAATTATACAATTCCAACCTTTACTTCCACTATTAAAATAGATGTGAGGGAAATGAATAATTTCTGCACCTGTGAGCAATTTAATTGGCTCAAAAAAACTGATACAAAGTTTTTTCAGATAAAAAATTCCTGCACAAGGGAAACATTTTCTGATTGTTGTAATTTATCTTATGAAAAATCAATATTTGTTTTTATCTTTGGACCTTAACAAATCTATTTGCCTTTTTATAAGCTCCATTATGTCATCATCCAATGCCCTTAAGACAAATCTACTAATTCTATATATCATTTGATTAATGGTAAGATGAAGATTTGGTAATAGAGGCTGCAGCTAACTAAGTAGTGGGAGAACTTTCAGAGGAAGAAAAAGTAAGTTGTATTAGAAGCTACTTCTGCAAAGTATGCGATTACAAACAACATAAATATTTTAATCAACAATGAAGAGATTTTATATGTTGCAGATGTTTCTGTTCTAGCAGGGTTGTATGGTCCTTTAAAAGTACTTAAAAGCGATTAGTTTTTTTTTCGGTCCTTAAAAGTCCTTAATTTCAGCCAAAGCCAGCAAGACATCCTTAATTTTACTCATCTGACTTTTTTCCCCCGACTGCCATTTTGAGTGTGAGTTGACATTTTGGAGGAATATTTTTTGGTGATGCATTAACAAATATGTATTTGATAAATTATCAATTAAATTCTTTCCTACATTTTTCAAAGTAATTCTTTTTCCCCTCTTTTCCGAATGAAGAATTCTTAAAATATTACGTCAAAATGTTTCTTTTTTGGGGATATGATTTTTTTTATTATGTGGAGGTAAATTTGGCGAGTTATCGACATTTTGGTGATCTTGAAATCAGTTTGGGCACAAAATTTTTTATTCGTAGATTTGTGAAATTTTGATAATTTTTTTAGAGACATAATGACATTGATAAATATCACAAAAATAACGATAATAATTGAAATTATAGTTAAGAAATATCATTAAAGTAAAGCATTTTTATTTTCTCCTGCCATATTTTAGTGACATAACCTCTGGTGACTTCAAAATATTTTGATTCTGAAAAATAAACAAGATAGTAAATACTATAAGACACACTTTCTGAAGCACTTCTTATAAAAAACAAAAATGCTACTGTAACTATTTAAAAATAAATTTCATTTGTCGGCTCTAGTGTAGAATTGGGTGCCCCTTGTTTTTTGGCGAAAAATTTTGTTCAGTTTTGGCGATGAAACCCCATTTCTGTTTACCATGAGAGTTTTAACATGGTTTTAGCTTCTTGATTTATTTAATTGAAAATAAATCGATGTGCACATGGACAAAGTCAAAATGTGCAATGACTAAGTTTGTGCAATTCTCTGATTTTTTTTAAATAGGTCGATGTGTACATGGACACGGAGTTTGTGAAATTCTTTGACTTCTTGTTTTGGTTTTGTGTAGCGGCCATCTTGAAATTGTGTCTTATTGGCGCCGATCTTGGCATCAAAACAGAATCGCCAAAAAACAAGGGGCACCCAATTCTAAACTTTTACCCATTTGTCTTTTTTTTTTATGTAATTTTTCATGTTAAGAGTTTCCCATATAATTCTTTCAGAATATTTAAATGTGTATCAGTTTTCTCTTGAAAATTCACTTTACCATTCTGTTTTCTGAATTTTTTCTCAATCTGCAGAGTTGGTACCTTGTGCTTTGGAAAATCTAAAGGCAAGATTTATAGGTTATTATTTTGAAGGCAATTATAGGTTATGAAGATTTATAGATCTACAATTTTCAGAACAGTGTGACAAAATAAAAAAGTGTCTTTATCCCTTTGAGGCGCTGAGTCACCCTTTGAAACCACATGATAAATTTTTTCCTCAGTTGCACAGTGTTTTTTTTTTCATGGTTTTACTGTGTTAATGTGTTTTTAACACGTCAAAGAACTAACAGATGGCAACACCAAACGTAACCTTTTTTTGTGTATTGATTTATGCATGGTTGAACGCTGAACAAACGAATATAAAAAAATTTCAATTTTTCTTGTTAAATCCGTAAAAAATGCATGTAATTACCCAACTTATACATTTTTTATTTACATATTCTTATTTGTAAAAACACATAATATTGAGAGAAATCTGTAATAAATTTTGCATTTTTTAAATAATTCAACATGAACAAACAATTGTTCCTACATATTTTCTGATTGCTAGCATGTAATGTGATCTTGGAGATAATACATTCCTATGTATTTTCTGATTACTAGGGTGTAATAAGAGACTTCAAACTGTCGATCATAAGTCTAATTATTGTCTCGAAAGAATGTTTTTTTTCTCGCTAAAAAAGACCATCCAGTAGTCTGATTGCAGGAAAAGGGGTAAAGCCCTACGTGCCTAAAGATTTATGCATGGCAAAATTGCCTTACGTACCAGTAAAGAGCACGTAATGGAGATGTGCCTTCTGCAGCACGAAAGAGGAGCCACACAGAACAAAAACTTTATGCATTGTTTGCAAAATACCATTATGTAATCATCAGAAAGCATCACATGCTTTCAAAAATTTCATAATTTGTGAAGATGTGAGTAATAGTAAATATTTTAGATAATTTCTGTATACTAATTTGGTTGAAAATGCAATGAAAGAATGTTATAAATTTTATATTTTAATATGTACTTAGTATATTTATGTATTTAGAATAACATTTGAAATGTCCTCGTGAAATAAGATCAGAATAAGTAGTATTATTTGTATTATATTTTTAAATTATTGAAATTGTATAAATTATTGAGTTAATTTACATAACTATATTTTTTTATTAATATTTGACAATAAAACCATTATTAATTATGTGTATTATTTTGCTGTAAAAATTAATGTCTGAAAAATTTGCAGATTTCGTGCTCTATATGGGCAGTTGTTTCACTCCCACCCACCTCCTTTCCGAGTTGTGAAAAAAAAAATTTTTTTTTTATATATTTCACATTTGTGAAGCTCAAAAGTAGAAGTTATCAATTAATTTCATTAAATGCTGAAAAACTTCCAGTGTGCCCATCAGAGGGTTAAAGTATAAGCATGTGGTGAATGTGTTTTATAGGAAATTTGAAATGAATAACTTATCTTTTGGAGAATTCTTGGAAGAATAACGAATTTTCTTTTGATCTCGGATGTCTATATGTTTAGTTAATTGGTTTAGTTTATTCAGTTGCTATTTGATCAAATAGAAGAGAGAGCTTCTGCCGTGGAACAATAAATTGATGACAGGGTTTCTGTGGTCACCAAAGAAATTGACACCTTAAAAAAATTCGCAGCGATGGCAGGGAGCAATTTTGATGGTTTTAAATTTTTACCCATGCCTGCTCATTCCTCCCTGAAGTTATCCACATATAATGGGAACACCTCTTGGCAAGTGTATAAGACACAATTTTCTATAGTTGCAGATGCAAATGGATGAGATTCCCAAGCTAAAGCCTGTTGTCTCACCACTTCTCTGAGAGCTAGCACATTGGATATCCTTCAGAATCTTCTTGAAAACCAAAGACTAGATTTTGAAGCTTTATCTGGCATGTTAGAGCTTCGCTTTGGTGAGAAGTGTTTAAAAGATTATAGCGCTCTTCAATTAAAATCCCATCAGTAGAAGCCCACGGAAACTCTCCTGGAACTTGCCATGGAAGTTGAAAGGCTTTCTCATCTCGCCTTTTCAGAATGCCAGGCAGAAACAAGGGAAATTCTGTCCCTGCAGTACTTCATTGACGGCATCTGGGATCCTGAAATACAGAAAGCTCTGCAAATGGCAGATGCCAAGGATTTAAAAAGTGCTCTAGTGTGTGCCACGAAATTCGACGCAGCAACTCGTAGAGACCACCACCCAATCGAAACATCTCAAGTGCAGGAGCCAGTGGATCAAGTGATTGCTCGTTTAGATGATTTAATGAGAGAAGTCAGTGCTTTGATTCAGATTATTCTGAATCAAAGAAGAAACTGACTCTAACGTGGTGGAAATGTGGTACTGAAGGCCATGTATGAAGGAACTGCAGAATGCCCCAGAGCACAGAAGATAAGACAGACAATTTAAATACACAAGTCAATGCCTTCAGACAGAATAGGAGTGACAAGAAACCTAAATCCTGGAAATGCGGTGCTTAAGGCCACGTACAAAGGAACTGCAGAACACCCCAGAGCATGGAAAATAAGATTATTTTCCAGCCATGATGCACGGAAAAAGTTAATGAACATCTTGCGCAGCAGAGCAATAATGAAAAACCCCATTTTAAAGCTCTCAAGATTTCTGCAGTGCGTGGCAGCAGTAATTGATTTTTCATCAATAATCCTTGTAATAGACCATTGACACAGGAGCCAGTGTTACCATCATTTGAAAAGATTTAGAGACACTTTAAAGATAAACTCATTTGGACGCTAGTCCCTTCAGACTGTGTCTGGTGATAAAACCGCAATTGATGAGAAGTTTAATGTAAACATCACATTTGGAAGTGCTGCGTACCATCATATGGCATATGTGGCAGATATTACAGATGCTTGCATACTTGGATTGGACTTCCTAAGTGTGAAGCACTGGTGACATCTATGAAGAACGATGATGCCAATACGAGCGGAATACAGAGAAAAAAAGAAAATTACGATTATTATATTGTAATTCAAAATACATCACGTGCTGTGTAGCTGAAATTTTAAACAAAAATCTTTAGAACTGTTTTGTAAGTTAAATGAACGATGTAGTTATACTGGATGACTTTGAATAAAAACGTTGTTTAAAAAAGCAATAATTTGTTTGATTTTTGACGCCGAATAATAAAAGAAAAGAACTCATAACGATTGGTGTCAGAAAAGTGAAATATTAGAATAATGGCGTCGTAACGTTAGATTATCCTTACCTTCGAATTGGATTATAAAGTATATATTTGAAAACTTCTAAAGGTAAGAATTTTACATTGTTTATGTTAAAATGGATAAAATGAAAAGTCTTATTAAAAAGCATGGAGCTTTCAGATCATCAAGAACTAACATTGTAAACAAATTAGATGATGATATAAAAAATAATAGTGAAACTTAAAACTTACTAGAAGATTCTTTAGCATTATTAAATGAAAAAGAACTGTATAATTTAGATGAAGAAATTGTGTCTTTAAGAGGTAATGAAAAGAAACTTGAAATGGAAACTGAAAGTTCTGTGAATTACAAGGATAAAATAATTTTATGTAAATCTAGAATAAATAGATATTTAAAATCTAGTCTGGAACAACACGAAACAAATTCAGATATTAGGTCAACGGAACATAAGAGGGAAAATCATCATGTTCGTCTTCCTAAGTTAGAGATTTCTAAATTTTATGGTGACATCAGTCAATGGATAAGTTTTTTGAATTCATTTAAAATTGCAATACATAGTAATATTGCCCTTTCGAAAGTAGAAAATTGAAATCTCACTTAAATGGCACTGCCACCAGTGTTATCGATTTTTCAATATCTGAAGGAAATTATGATGCAGCAATACAAATTTTAAATACTAGATTTGGAAAATGCGATGTTAGCATAAATGCACATATGCAAAAACTCCTAAATCTCCCTCATGTTTACCGATCAAGCGACATTCTAAAATTTAAAAAATCATATGACACTATAGAAATACAGGTTTGAAGTGTTTCTTCTTTAAATATTAATTCCAGTTTTATTTAGAGTAATTCCAGCAGATTTAGGATTAGAATATAGTCGCATGAATGATGATGAGACATGTTATCGATATAAACAAATTCCTAGAATTTCTCAAAGAATTACAAGCTGGAGAGAGAGAAAGCAAAGCATTTAATGCAGATGATAGAATGGCTATATAAAGTCAAGAGTTGCAGTTTAACCCCAACAAGCCATTACGAACAGATGCAGATCGTCATCAGCAGCGAGGCGAATATAAACAATTGACTAGCCTTACACTGTATCGTCTGTGTCTTAAGCATGTTTATTTTGGGATTCACTAACACACAATGCAGGAAATTGTTCATAAATTGACATAGGCACGAAAAGTCTGCAAACCTTAGAGAAACCTTAGCACGGTTTCTCTAGAGAACACGCTCAAAGCGGGTACTAGAGATTTGTATTACGGGGTCGGGCCTTGTATTTTCTACCTTTGATGATGGTACGAAGACGCCTTTTTTTTTTTTTATATCTGACGTGACTTTTTTTGGGGGGAAGGGAACATAAGAAGCTTCCATTTCTTTTTCATTTCATTTCACTCATCATTCGTATAAACCTAATTTTTGCTCGACATTGTGTGTATTATCCTTCTTTTGACAACAGGCATTTGGTATAATTTGTAAGATGATCTGACTACTATGATCTGATTCTATTTCGGCTGACACGAGACTAGCAAAAACAATACTGGTATTAGTATAAAGTCGCTGTTTCATCTAATTAGAAAATTTAGTGAGTTCTGAATATTAAACGAGTGGTGACGAGTAAACCATTTGTTTGAAAAAATTAAGAAAACTTATTTACACAGAAACGAAACTCACTGTTATGTAACTGATTTTATGGAATACGTCTGTGCCTTCATGTTTGCTTTTCTTAACATGCATGACCACTTTTCGAACAATTTATAGCTGAATTTAACCCGAGGTTTAATTTTGATGATTATTTTGCATTAATTTAAAGAACTTTTGCTTAAGCATTAGCAAATTTGCTAATTGTGGAGTTCAATTTTTAACGCAGAAAAAAAAGTATTATATAAAATGAAGTTACTTCAATGAATTTTAGATAAAAGTGACCTAATAAAATAAATCTTTAGATAGTGGCTGTTCATTAATATATGAATGACTAACTGAAGTAATTATTCTTACATTTAAGGTAGAAAATATGTACATAAGGCAGAAATTAAAACATTTAAAAAAATTAGCTGTTGTTTATTAACTTAAAAATAATTGCTTTGTTTAAGTGTGATATTTAATTTAGTAATGCTGTAAATCCTACATATATTTAAACAAAATATACTTTTTATTGCATTGTTTAAACCAATTAAGGGCAGTTAATTTAAGGAAGCATTTAAGGGAAGTTCATACAGTGTCTCACAAAAGTGATGGGACAAAAGGAAACCGTAATAAAATTAATTTAAAAAAAATGTAAAAATTTTTTGTGGGTGTGTTTCATAACGATATAAAAAGAATCGTGTGATTCAGGATAAAAGAAGACCTGGCCGACCATCAAAGCTATCCAATGGAATAAAGCGAAGTATCGTTCGAAATATTAAACAAAATCCAAGGATGGGTATTCCTAAAGTTGCTACTGATTTACAAGCATTATATGTAGTAATTTTTAATCCTGAGACTATTAGAAGAGTAATTCGATCTACTGGATATCACGG
The DNA here is from genome assembly GCA_000611955.2 of Stegodyphus mimosarum. Classification (NCBI taxonomy): domain Eukaryota; kingdom Metazoa; phylum Arthropoda; class Arachnida; order Araneae; family Eresidae; genus Stegodyphus; species Stegodyphus mimosarum. Next base: position 4,619 of record KK114211.1, on the reverse strand, counting down.
CAGAGCAGCCAAAAAAAAATTCTTCGTAAGTAAGAGGAATAGAAAACTCGGACTGGCTTTCGTAAAATTCAACATAAATAAGAATTTTGATTACTGGAATGAAGTTATATTTGCTGATGAGAGTAAATTTAATATATTTGGTTCTGACGGTAGAATCTTGATGTGTAGAAAACCCAGGGAAAAATTTCGCAAACAGAACTTGGTGCCAGCAGTAAAACATGGTGGAGGAGGAGTTATGGTATAGGGGTGTATGTCGTCCGCTGGAGTTGGTAATCTTGTTTTTATTGACAGTATAATGGATCAGTACAAGTATATTGGCATATTAAATCAAAATTTGAAATCTTCAGCACGAAAATTGAACCTTCATAACGATTTTAAATTCTACCAGGACAATGACCCCAAGCACACTGCTTTGAACGTTAGACTCTGGCTGCTGTATAACTGTCCTGAAATAATAAAAACACCACCACAATCTCCAGACTTAAATCCCATAGAGAATATTTGGCAAGAATTGGAATCAAGAATTCGCAAACACACCATTTCTTCAAAACAACAATTAAAATCGGTGCTTCAAGAAGAATGGGGTAAAATCACTCCAGAAATCACAAAAACATTATTCGAATCCATCCCAAGAAGATTAAATCATGTTTTAAAAGTAAAAGGAAATCCAATAAAATATTAAAACCTTTTAAAAAGTAAAATTTTTGGATAAATATTTGGTGGAAAAGTAAGTGTCCCATCACTTATGTGAGCCATTTTTTGCTCCGTTCTAAACAATTGTATTTTTATTAAATTAATATTTTGAGAAAATGTATGTTATGTAATAATTGTTACTAAAGTTATGTATGAAACACACCCACAAGAAATTTTTACATGTTTTTTTAATTTATTTTACCACAGTTTCCTTTTGTAAAGCAGAAGTGTCCCATCACTTTTGTGAGACACTGTACATCATGAAAAAACATTTATGGTATTCTACCCCATGAAAAATTGACTTTCCAAAATAGAATCATGAAATTAGGACTTTTTTAATTATCGTTCAACAAAATTCATAAATAAATTAAATTAGATATATACAGCGTTATATATATATATATATGCATCGATCCTTTTCTGGGATAATATATTCCTGCTTTCCAAACGATTCTTTTCGGCGATATTCTGACAAAATTATTGTTCTGCTTTTGAATAAACGAAGCTAGAAATTCATCGAATTGATGAGGTGTCATGCGAAAGTAATTGAAAGAAATTTCCCTTCGTTCAAGCGCATTTCTTCAATTAAATTATATGCATCTGTTACATATTAATGTAAACCACTGCATTCTACTTCTCTGACGGAAAGCAAGAAATAAAATAAGTTTTAATCGAGCAGAAATTAAATCCATTTTAATTTTAAAATGTAATCATAAAACATCAAAATTCCACACAAAAATTTCACGTTTTTCCTAAAGTTTCCGATACGAAGAGCCATCTAGTGGGAGCACATGACAACTTTTAAAGAGGAAGTTGCCGCGCTGGTGTGAACTGAAGTACGCGGAAAGCTTTTTTTCCGTGTTGCCGCTTTTCGCCTCAACGGACCAGTGTGAATACAGCTTTATCGAGACCGGAGTCATTGCCAAATGTTTCCCTGAACTCGCCAAGATAATGGTTCATATGAAGTCGTTATAATGTTTGTTTGCTTTTAAATTCGTTATAATGTTTACTTTCTTTCAGAATTGGCAACGAGAATACAAATTCTAAAGATGTAACGATAATTCGTGTTTTAATTATTACTGCATTTACCACGGGACTTACCTAATAATGAAACATGCGTGATGCTTAGAATTTACCTCCCTTGAATTTGGTCAGTGTCAGTTTGATCACTGCACTGTTGTTCATTGGAGCAGTTACATAAGGGAAGTCTTTGACCATTCTTTAATATTTACACTATCAGTTAAAATAAGCAGAACTGGTAATATTACCGTAGTTGACGAAAGTCTGTTTTCATGTCGTAAAAATAACGCCGGTAAATAACTTTTTCCTGATTTCTTTGGGAAGTTGTTTAGTTTATATTAAAGATTACTAATCTTACGAATATCTGTTATTTTTTTCCTTTGGATTTTTCTTCAACTTAACCGCATATTTTGGAGATTATTTTTTTGCTTCGAATTTTTTTGGCAAAATCGTCGGCTTTCGGCGGTATCTGAATCTGGTCCCTATAATAGAACAGTACCCATTTCGCTAATATTTGCAAATAAAGCTGAAAAACATAAGTGTTCAAACACAAATGTGAGCCTCTGTATTTTGCTGAATATTTATTTACAGAATGATGATGGGGAAAAGAAAATCGTCTGTTTGAATAAATTTCTTGAAACAATAGGAGAAACAAATAGGGAGGATTATAAAATTATTCATGAAAGAAAATCTGAGACCGACTTTGCATCAAGTTCTAAAAAAGGAGGAGGGGTCCAATTTTTTTTTTAAATATATATTTTGTTATATTTTCTAGCTGTAGCTACTCAAAATTTGGAAGCAGAAATTTATAGCTGAAAATTCGAAAATGTTTTGAATTTCAAATTAGTGGCAATGACTTGATCTAAATATTACAATCTATTTTTGTCTTTTAACTTGTTTTGGGATGTTTTGTTGTCATGGAACGTATAAGCTGTTAATAAGCGGTAATCAATATGATGTTTTCTCAAAAAGCAGCAAAATTAGCTGCTTGTATCGGGGATAACATCCGCTATTTTGCGCATTTTTCGTGCTACGTACCTATCACATTTTACTAACCTTTCTGACATTTTCTATTTTGTATTGATATCCGGCAGTTGTTAATTCGTCTGTGAATGATGATATGTAAGTGATAGAAGAATAAATATAAATACGAATTTTATACTTTGAATGGCCTTCAAACAAAGTTATGTGAGTTTATTGTTGTTATTCATTTCTAAAACCTAATCTTTGTATTTTATTACATATTATGATTTTTAGAGTACTTTGCAATGTACATGATATGGTGATAAATCAGTATTACTAATTTTACTTTTTAAAATTAATTTTGTTTAAACAATTAAAAAAATTTTTTTCTTCTCTTTTTCTTTTTAGCCAAAAAGAGGCTATTAGTCTCGAAATGGGATTTTGCGTTCGTTCACTGTGAACGCCGAGTCACTTTTCAAACTGTTGTCACTAAATATAATTAATGTATGTATGTATGTTCCTCGCACTATAAAAATACGACGGTACTTAGAGCCATTAAGTTTTGAATAACGTTGTCCTCAACTAGAACATGTGCATCTGGAAGCCCGAATTTTAAATTTCGAATTTGTTTTATAATTTATTTCATATTTTGTAAAATTTTAATGAATTTTTGATTAAAAAACTGAAAAAGAAAATCTGAAAGGTTTCAGATTTTAAATTACGTCCAAAGGGGCGTTTTTTTTACCATTTTGTGTGTTATCTTTATTTATTAAGTATCATGTTCTTCGCTATTAAACCATAAAATTGAGTTATTGAGTTAAAGAACAATATCGTAAAATAATTTTAAACTGAGCGTATGTTTAGAATTTCCTATACGTAGTCTTACGCGCTGGAGATAAAAATGTTTTTTGCTGTACAGCGTTGCCATGGCTCGCTTTGAAATCCTTGAGTTTGTTAATCAAAAATTCGTTAAAGTTTTACAAAATATGAAATCGATAATAAAACAAATTCCAAATTTCATATTTGTGCTTCCACATGCCCATATTTGCAGCAGGATTACGTCATTCAAAATTCGATGGCTCTAGGTACTGTCGTTTTATCACAATGCGAGAAACATACATACATTTATGCACATTCTTTATTATTTAATTTCTTTAGATATAATACAGGGTTGCAATATTTGCTGGCAACAGTTTGAAAAGTGAACCGACATTTAATGTTTCCGACGCAAAATCGCAAAACGAAAACAATAGTCCTTCAGAGACAACGCCCCTTTGGACTAACAATCTGAAAACGAGCAAAACTGTCCGAGATGAAACATATATGTCTTCAGCACGAGAGACTGTTGTCATTCGGAAAAATGTAAGTATTATCTTTCAGTTTTAATTAACAAACTCAGTTCTGTGGAAGAAATTTATATTTATCTTTCAGTTTTAATTAACAAACTCAGTTCTGTGGAAGAAATGTGCTGCCGCGGCCGGAAATAAAATACTTTTATCTTCCACGCTTGTTCCCATTCAGTAAAGCCTAAGATAGTTTCTAATTTCATCTGGAAAGTTATTGAATAATAAACTTAGCAATTTAAAAGCAATAAACGCAGTTAAGAAATTTTTTTTCTTCTTTTTAATATGATTGATTTAAAGAAACCAATATTAGAATCATGAGATTTCTAAGTAGAAAATTCAATAATTTTGTGAAATTACACTAGCTGGACTCATTAAAATCATTATGTACTTTTTCTTTTTTATGATAAGCATTTCAAGTGTTTGGCCGAGCGAGCAGCTAATTTTTAAATTTAATCATGTGAATATGAAAATATGTATGGCAACCTCTAACATTCTATCGAGAATTTTAGAGATATGCTACTTTAAAATACAGGCTGTTTATAAAGTCTCGGACCCATTTTGATGTTTAATAACTCATAAAATAATAAAGATAGATTA
>KK114208.1:173730-202708 GCA_000611955.2 Stegodyphus mimosarum | reverse complement strand
AGAGTGTGCAGAATGTCTTCAGTTCTAGGAAGAGGGTAACTGTCTTTCTTCGAAACCTCGTTTAACCAGCGATAGTCAACGCAAAGTCTGGTTGACCAGTCTTTCTTCTTCACCAGGACGATGGGAGATGCACAGGGACTTGCTGAAGGCTCAATGGCGTTGCTTTCCTGCATGTTCTTTAAAAGTGTCCGTGCCTCTTCCTGTTTCGCAATCGGCAGACGTCTTGGATATTGCTTGATTGGTGGATGATTAGCAGTATCGATTCTATGTTACGTCAAACTGGTTCGACCCATGTCAGAAGACGAGCGGGAGAAAACATCTTGATGATCTTTATGACACGCTCGACAGCATTCCTTTCTTTATCGTTTAATTGCGCATTCTGCAATAACTCCGATGCAATGCTCTCTGAAGACACGGTTTCTGGGATGTTACGTTTTCTTTCCACGCTGGTTACTGAAGTACATTCTGCAACCACTTAACCTTTCTTAATAACTCTCGCCTTGTCAGTTACACTGCTGGCCACTTTAAATGCAACACCCTGAAGGAAGCTAGCAAATAACATGAAATTTACAACATGCATTAGCGGAGGTGAGATATTCAAATGATTAGAATTTCAGCACAGACGTGCATCACGCTCGCCTGTGGCGCCACTTCAAAGCGCTATTTAAGGCTTGGAGTTTTCGACGATTTCAAGTTCGGCAACTGTGCTTTTCTTGTGGTTTTTTCAAAAAAAAAAGATCAGTTATGCCTCGTAGTAAACAGCGATCATCGTTTGATCAAGTACCCGAGTTCGACCGAGGAAGGATAGTGGCTTACCGAGAGTGTGGATTATCTTTCAGGGAAATCGGTAGCCGTGTTGGACGAAACCAAACAACTGTAATGCGGATATGTGACCGTTGAATGCATGGGGGAAGGCGACCAACGTGTTCGATCGCATCCACCTCAGTGCACCACTTCACGTCATGACAGGAACATTGTGTGCATGGCAGTGACGGATCACTCAGTCACATCATGAACCATAGCACAGCACATTCCGTCTGTAACGCATCATCCAGTGTCTGCGCGTACCATTCGACGCCGTTTACAGTGGAGAGGTATGTCCGCAAGACGTCTATTGCTTCGTCTACCCTTGACGCAGAACCACACACGTCTCCGCCGCCAATGGTGCGATGAAAGAAGGATGTGAACGGCAGAATGGAATGAAATTGTCTTTACTGACGAGTCACGCTTCTGTCTGCAACACCGCGATGGTCGGATTCGAGTTTGGAGACACCATGGAGAAAGGATGCTGAACAGCTGCGCTATGCACTGCCACACTGGTCCTGCACCGGGTGTTATGATATGGGGCGGTAGTGGATATAACTCTCGGACTCCTGTAGTACGCATTGCCGGTACTTTTAACAGCCAGAACTACATCTTCGAGGTATTAGAGCCAGTTGTCCGTCCTTACCTTCAGGGCTTGCCCACTGCCATATTTCAATAGGATAATGCGCGACCACACGTGGGACGTATTGTCCAAGGGTTCTGCATCACTCGCCCGATCGATCTTTCTCCGGACACAGGCTAGAGGATAACGCAGGGCGGCGTCCAGATAAGTTTACCTTCGAGTTGTTGAGCCAAATCTTTTCGGATGATGGTAACATTATCTCCTGTGTCGATCGTTATGTTACAAGGAACTCCATTGTTGTGTCCCATGGTGAAAAGTCTGTTACTGCCGCCACTCACTGCAGAAATCTGAAACGCTTTAAACTGGGGCTTTTCATTATCTGGCAACCTCCGCCACGCGAGATGGTCACGAATTAGTTTCCATCCTTTTTGATAGGCGCGGTCTTAACATCCATGCCCTGGAGTGTTCTGCAGTACAATATCTCAAACTTTAAACAAACTTAATTAAAAAATAGACAAACTTATTCTATCTCACAGCGAAATCGCTACAATTAATCACAGTGTTAAGTAAACAAACAGCACTTCGTTTTAATCAGCTACAACTACAACTGAATTGAGGTGTTTAATTCGGCTCTTATAAGCTTTTTAATTATTTACTAGAACATTCTCGATTTTTCTCAAATTTTCTGGTTGGCAACAGTAATTACGAGATATTTATGTATTAAATACTATTAAATGCATGCGCTCTTGTATTTTTACTTTTCCGGCTCAGTTTTTTCTTACAATTCGTCACGGGCTGCGATGCACGGGAAAATAAAGCAATTTTAATTACAATTCTAAATAAATACCCAAATAAATATGAAATCCGTAACAGTATTTCATTTGTATTTAGTATTTGATAGTATTTCATTTGTATTTAATATTTGATAGCATTTCATTTGTATTTAGCATTTCATTTGTATTTAGTATTTCATTTGTATTTAGTACTTCATTTGTATTCAGTATTTGATTTGTATTTAGTATTTGATTTGTATTTAGTATTTCATTCGAAATACTTGTGTTCGATTCAAATTCTGACTTCGTTTAATATCCAATTTATTTCACTTCACAAACATAGAGAGATTAAAGAGGCTATTTACATACAGAGTTTAACATAATGATCTAAGGATCCGTACATCACGAAGATAAATAACATTTAATAACTTACGTATCGTATCTTAAATGCTGCGAAGATAGAACGGGAATTCCCCGATCGCCTAATTCAAAAACAGACCTGGTTGCCAGATTCATAGATCGAAATTATGAAAAATTAAATATTAGCAAACAGGAAATAGTAAACTTCATAGGAGTGGCAACATCCTCCCACCTTTTGTATTGCAGGCAAATTTACCTTAAAGCAATACAAAACGAAATAATACACATATATAGCAGATATAAATTGTAATACATGAAATGAAGTTGAACTAAGAATTATAAACATGTGAAATGACATTAAAAAACAATAAATATATAAACTGGCATTATAGTTATTAAGTACTAGGGAAAAAAGTCAATAATAGTTCATAAGTCCATGCGTTTTACAGGTACTACTCGGCGACCACTTCGAGTTACCCTTATATTTTTAGGAACCTCGTTTTCACATGACTCTGTCTCTGGTGCAGTCTCGGTTTTCTGAGACATTTTTATAAAGTTGTCGGCAGAAGTAAGCTCCAAAGGGAAGATTCGTTGAAGGGGTCGTATGATTTCACCATTGGCTACTCGTAGTTTCGCAACACGTTCAATATTGTCTTTGCCAGGAAACAGTTCAATTACCTGTGCTAAAGGCCAATTTATCCTATTTGGGTTCTTTGACTCCACTAGGACAATTTCTCCTGGAGAAATCGTCTTTCTCCGTGAAGATGACTTTGGACTTCTTACCAATTCTCCTAGATATTCTTTATAGAAACGTTTTCGTAGATTTAGCCGTAAGTTATGAAGGTAACGTACACGTTTCAATAAATGCTGAGAGTCAATTAAGTCCAAATCAACAGTTTCTCGCTCGCCTAAATCTTGAATAAAGTGAGCAGGCCTAAGAGGTCTCAGTTCGTTAGGATCGTCTAACAAATATGTCAGTGGACGTCCATTTATTGTGGCCTCACAGTCAGTGAGCAATGTCAACATTTCTTCATATGTGACACAGGATTTTCCTAAACACTTTCGAAGAAGTTCCTTGATACAACGAACCATTCTTTCCCAAAATCCACCGTACCATGGGGCAGACGGAGGGCTAAATATCCATTTGATTTTCACTAAAGCACATTCCCTTTGAATGAAATCCCAGTCCAGAGATTTCAAAGCATTTGCTGCTCCTGTAAAGTTCGTGCCATTATCAGTATAAAGAGTAGAGCATCTTCCTCTTCGTGCCCAAAATCTTCTTAGTGCTTGCATAAATGCTTCAGTGGACAGTGAGGAAACTAGCTCAAGATGAACTGCTCGATATACAGCACAAGTGAAAAGTACTATCCATGCTTTGCTTCCTCCACGTAGAAAAAGAGGTCCAGCCAGATCTGCACCAGTTACTTGAAATGCTGCAACTCGGTGTATTCTGTCGAGAGGTAAAGGAGCAGAATCTGGGTTAACATTTCTGGCAGTCAATTTCTTGCATTGTATACATTGTCGTAAAACTCTTCTGACAATTCTCCGTCCTTTGGGAATCCAAAATCTTTCTCTTAATTGTGTAAGTGTCGTTAAAACTCCAGCATGCATCAAAGAGCGGTGAATATGCAATATCAGTCTCTATAGGACTATAGGACTATAAAATTATAGGACGTGTAAAATCCTCAGGATCTTGACTGAGAATAAGTCTTGTCTGAACCTTCAAAATTCCATTTTCGATGTAAAACTGTATCGTATCATTATACTTCTCACGTATTTCAGAAGGCCATTCAGACTGAATGATTTTTATTAGAGCGTTTTCTGCTCTTTCAATCTCTTCACTCGAAATCTCATCTGTCAGCTTCTTAGAATTTACTTTGACGTTATTACAAAACCTCAAAACATAAGCAGTCATGCGAAGAATTCTTTTGTAACTTGAAAAGTATAAAAATCTTTCGCTAAATTTTCTTTCCTTCTCAGTGACTAGATTTGTGACAACTGTCTTACGTCGCTCCAGAAATGCTTCCTCTGGAACCGACAATTCCGATTTTGGCCAAGACTCTTCCTTTTCATACAGCCAAGCTGGTCCCTCCCACCAGTGACTCTGCAGGAGGTCCGACCAGTCGCATGTTCGGGTAGGCAGGTCTGCTGGGTTGACTTCTCCAGGAACGTGTCTCCAGTCGTCTATATTGGTCAGTTTCCTTATTTCTTTCACTCGATTTCCAACGAAAGTGTTCCATGGTTCTGTGTTCGTAATCCATGCCAGAACAATCATGGAATCGGTCCAAAAGTATGTCTTCAGAGGAAAATTCAAAACTTCTAATATTGTCGAGCCAATTCTAGCTCCCATGACAGCTCCTAGGAGCTCCAATCGCGGAATCGTTGGCCTCTTAACAGGAGCTATTCTAGCCCTTGCTGAAACCATTGAGACTTTCACTTCTTCCCTTTCTTCACAGCGTAGAAATGCACAGCAAGCATACCCTTGAGACGAAGCATCAGTAAATACGTGTAAGGAGGCCATTTCGTAAGTTCCATGCATTATCCTTCGAGGAATTCTACATTTCTGAACAAGGTCTAAATGTTTAGCCCATCTTCGATAACGTAACTGTAAATCGGATGGCAATTCTTCATCCCAGTTCAACTTATTACGCCATGCTTCTTGGAGTAGTAACTTAGGCAATAATGTTGCAGGTGACGTAAAGCCTATAGGGTCATATATGCTGTTAACAACAGAAAGTAACGTTCTCTTCGTAACAATTTCACTAAATTTCATGTCAGCTTGAGGACCAACGCAGTAAAGTTCATCGGTTTCTGTATCCCACTTAAGACCAAGTACATTTTGAATTTCCTGGTATTGAACTCCGGTGTGAGCCCAACATCTCAGTTCAAATGACGCTTCATTCATTACTCGTATAGCTTGAGATTTTAATTGCTCCAGTTCTTTTATGTCATTAACACTTGTGACTAGGTTGTCCACATAAAATCCTTCTCTCAATTTATCAATTGTATTTTGAAGGTCTTCTGTCTGGAATTTTTGCAAACTTAAGTGATATTTTATTGTGGCATTCAGAAGAAAAGGACTGGAAGTTATGCCAAAAACTACTCGGCAGTGTCTATAAATCTTAAGCTTGGTGTGTTGAGTATCTTTCCACCACAAGAACCTTAATGCATCTCTGTCCTCAACTCTTAAACCTATTTGCAGAAAAGCCTGCTTTATGTCAGCAACTACCCCCAAAGTACCTAAACGGAATCTCAGCAGCAGAGGAGGTATCTGAAGTATCAGACTCGGTCCAACACTCAAACACTCATTTAAAGAAGCATATCCTGGTCTCTTGAAAGAAGCATCGAACACTGGTCGAACCTTAGTAGTACTGCTGGATGGCTTGATAACAGGCCTATGAGGGAGATAATGACTAAGCTTCGAAAGTTCCTCCCTTGGAACAGTCTCTATGATGCCTTCTAATTCCCACTGTTGGATTACTGCATCGTAGGCTTTATAGTTATTTTCGTTCAACAAACGTTTTGTTACCGTGCGAAGTCGTGATTCTGCTATGTCATACTTATCATAAAGAGCAGGATGTCCAGCTAGCCACGGCAAAGCTACTTCATAACGTTGATCTTCACATACTCTTAAGGTTTTCCTGAAATGGATCAATGTTTCTTCTTCAAGAAGGATCTTATTTTTTCTTTCTACAGGATCTGTAATGCCTAAAACTTCTAAATCCCACATCTTTGGCAGCTCAAAATTTTGGAGGTTTAACGTGACCATATTGACCACTTGTTTTTTCTTACCTAGTCCTAAAATTGTCCAACCTAATAAAGTTTCCACGGCTGAAATACCAGATGTAAGTACTTCAATTCTTCCTGTCAAAATGCTTCCAAGTACGTCAGCTCCTAGAAGAATTCTTATAGGTGGCGAATCTCTTCCGACATCTGTCAGTTTTATTCCTCGAGAAGCAAGTTCAACAAGTAATGTTTCATCACGTATTCTGGGTAACGTAGAGCAAATCTTCGGTTGATCGAGCAGAGACATTGAAGTAGAATACTTTCGATCTAAACTTTCAATGGTTACAACATATTTCGTATGCTCAGCAGCCGGAGTAATTCCTCCGCCAAACAGTCCTTGAGATAACATTTCCTTTCCGGAAGGGGAAAGATTTAATTCAGCAGCTAAGCTCTTCTCAATATAGGAACGATGTGATCCATCATCCATTAAGGCTCGTGCACAGATTTCCTTGCCTCTGTGCCGTAGTCTGATCATGATTGTTTTCAAATAAATTTCACGTTCTGAGGGAAGATTTGTCAACAGCGTCTTGGTAGATTTTTGCTTTTCTTCTGCGACTTTGTCCTTTGATGAAGAGTTAATATCTTTACCTAAATCTGGGCAAAGTAACGCGTAATGCCTCCGTCCACAAATCAAACATTTTACACTACTGTGACACCCTTTTGCCATATGACCAGGCTTAAGGCAAACAAGGCAGCATTTCCGTCGCATAACTTGGGACTTTCTGTCATCGTAATTTATTGTCGACAATTTTTGACAATCCTGACTTGGATGAGGACGGTCACAGAATATACAACTAATTTTTCTTCCAGATGTGTTCGAAATTAGAGTAGCAGCAGTAGGTTCATCTCGTTGAACTGGTTTTTGGAATTCCTTTCGTTTCGTACCACTTCCGAACGCATTTTCTGCTAAAACCCGATGCTCTTCACCCTCTACTTCATGACGTAAGAAAGACATCAAATTTTCCAGAATCTTCTCCTTTGCGAGGATTTGTTCTCCTTCCTCGACTTCTCTGTTGAGTCTATATCTGTCCCAAGCCTTTAGAATTTCAGTCGGAAGACATGATTCCACAACAGGATACAGCATTGCTGCGTAATTCGATGTTGTCACACCCAATGTCTCTAACGCTCGTAGATAGGAACCAAGTTTATCGTATAAATCAGCTAACTTGATGACTGATTTGTTATTTACTAATGCCAAAAGATCTCGAATGTAAACTTCAATCAATAAGTCCTTTCTGCCAAATCGGGACTTTAAATGTTCAATAACTTTCGCGTAGTTATCCTTAGAAGGTGGGTAACTTTCCGCTATATCGCGTGCTTTAGTTTTTGGTTTTAACGAAGAAAGCAGATACTGAAATTTATCTTCTTCTCTTAAATTTTCATCTTCATGAACTCGAGAAAACTGACCCCAAAATGCAACCCATGATCTAGGCATAAGATCATACTCCTTAAGACGTAATTTGGGAAGTTTTAAGTTATCAGATGCAACCTTATTAGAAATTACAGATTTACTTTCATTATATTGATTATAATTCTTCTCGTATATAACTCGTACTTCAGTAAATTTATCTCTGTAAGATTCCATTGCATCATACTCTTCATCCGTAAAACTAATTAATTTTTTAATTTCTTCATCTACTTTAAATAAACGCTCTGCTTTCTCAACAACTTTGCAAAACTGTACGTGAATGTCCTTATCAACATCAATTTTACGATGAATATCATTAAACGTATTCGCCGCTGTGGTAAAGAGACGGCGTAAATTAGTTCTTTCACCTCGTAACTTAGTTTCCAGTTTTGCTTGCTCAGCCTCAGTCTGTGTTTTTTCTGAAGTCATGTTTTACTTACACGTATATCAAACGTATTTCTTAAACGTATATAACGTATTTCGAATGTAAACGTACTTCTTAAACGTATGTAACTATTACATGAACATAAAAAACTCTTCACGAAACAAACTTTTATAAATAACTCAGAAGCAATCAAAAGTTAAATAAATTCAGAAATTAACTTGTTTACCTTCATTAAAGTAACTTGAATTTAGCCACTTCTGATTTCTCAGTGCAGAGTACAGTTCTGTCGTTCGGACGCCACTTGTGTTCGATTCAAATTCTGACTTCGTTTAATATCCAATTTATTTCACTTCACAAACATAGAGAGATTAAAGAGGCTATTTACATACAGAGTTTAACATAATGATCTAATGATCCGTACATCACGAAGATGAATAACATTTAATAACTTACGTATCGTATCTTAAATGCTGCGAAGATAGAACGGGAATTCCCCGATCGCCTAATTCAAAAACAGACCTGGTTGCCAGATTCATAGATCGAAATTATGAAAAATTAAATATTAGCAAACAGGAAATAGTAAACTTGATAGGAGTGGCAACATGTATTTAGTACTTCATTTGTAAGCATTTTTTTAGTATTTGATTTGTATTTAGTATCTGATTTGTATTTAGTATTTGATAGTATTTAGTATTTGATAGTATTTAGTATTTGATAGTATTTAGTATTTGATAGTATTTGATTTGTATTTAGTATTTGATAGTATTTGATTTGTATTTAGTATTTGACCTGTTTAAAATTACGTATTGCAATTATTGTTTATATCGTTATTGTAATGTAATGTTTATTATTGCATTGATGCTTTAGTTGTAAGATTGGTTCCTGTCCAGGGATTGTATTGCTCCTGACGTGCAGTCCTTGGGAAGGGGCAGTGTTACAGAATTTGCATTTAATTTGCTGTTTTCAGTAGAATTGTAATTAAATTGTTTCATTTCTCTTCACAATGTTGCGCGCGACAAGTTTTAAGAGAAGGCTACGCCGAAAAAGTAAAAATACAGGAGCACGCGCATTTTATATTTTAAGAAATAGATATCTCGTAATTGTTTTTGCTACCCAAAAAAAAAAATCAAGAAAATTCAGAATGACTGCGTGCAGGATTAGAAAGCTTATAAAAGCCGGATTAAAACATCTCAACTCATTTGTACTTGTTTTAAGTGAACTGTAGCTGTTTACTTAGTGCTGTTACTTATTGTAGCGAATTCACGGTGAGATCGGATTAGTTTTCTCTGTACTTTTAATTTGAGTTCTGTTTGTATTTTAGTAGTTTAAAATATAACTACTGTGAGTTATTGCGATATTGCACGAATATCTCCGAGGAAATTTAAGCGTTTTGTTTAATTTCTTCAGATAAGAATAAATTTTATCGACTTGCGCATTCAATCCACTACGGACCCGTACACACGCAACAATATATATACATATTGTTACGTTTTTCTCTTCTTCGCACGTACGTTAAGGGTTCGTGGATTTGGAGTGATTAATGACGACACTTAATGAAGTATCAAGACACACTTTATTGGCCAGTATTTTTCAAGACAGCTCCAAAAACACTTTTACAGTCGTCGAAGAACTACTGTAAACACGCTGAGACAATCAGCGACACAGCCTTCAGGCTATAACGGTGGAGACAGCTTTAACGCAAAGCACCAGAGAATAGCTCCCAACTCTGCTCAGTCGTTCTCGGAACTTTACGTACCCTCGAGACTCTCCACGGTACAACTCGTGATGCAGTTGACGATACACTAGAGCACAATTCCGGACTCCGTTCGGTCATTCTCGGAACTCAACACACTCTAAGATGAAACTCGACAATGCACTAACTCGCGATACACTAAGAAATTCTCTCGATGCACTCGACGACAGCTCTGCACTAGACTACGAGACACTCGCTCACTGACTAACTATCAGCTCGTTAGACCAAACGCTAATTCTCAACTCTGTCGACTAGGCACTGACGTCGCACTGACTCACTCTCCGCAAAACCGCTCCCAGCAGGGTTTATATAGCTTTTGGCTTGTGTTCGAGAACATTTTGGGCTAAACCAGTAGGAATTTGTTCCAGAAGGTTCTCCATACGTCTCGCCAATTTTGTCGCCAAATGGGAGATTTCTCGCCAAATATGGCAACCCTGCCTTCCCTTGCCATTTTCTGACAGCCCTAAATCTGCTTTGAGGGAAAGCTGTCTTATCGCGCCTGGACATTTCGTAACAATATATATGTATATACATATTCTGTGCATATTTGTATATATCTATTGCGTATAAATCTCTTTCCTAGATGAAATCCATATGTATATATAAATTAATTAAATAAACTGCGAAAGAAATGTGAATAAAAAATATCCTATTCTGTTTTGTTCTCTTAATTAGTAACTATGAAATTAAAAAAAATAGTATGAAATTCATAATGGGAAATATTAAAATAGTGGAAAATAAATAAAATTTAAATTATGGAATGTATTCTATTAAATGAATAGAAAGTGGTTGAAAGTATATATTTTAATTACCTAAAACATGGTACTTATTTGAGGCAGGTTGTTTACTACCTCATATTTTCAAATTACTACTCTTCATATTTATACTCCCATCTTACAATCTTAACGTCATAAAACTAGTTGCATAAATCACCATTACCATATTCCAAGAATCAGCGGCATACAATTTTTTTCGAAAACTTATATAACATTAAAAGTCGGTTTATTGAATTGAGTTATCCATTATTTGAATTGAGTTGGATAAGAGTTACCTTACCTAAAGGGAAATTCTTACCGTTTCATGAATAATTCATTTTTCTAATTTGAGAGTACCTTTTCTTGTACGGAACATAAAGCAGTGAAAATTGTAAACGAAAACTGACAAACAGAATTTTATTTTAAATTGACTATTCATATTATCATTCTTACATTCTGTGTCATTTGAGTACATTAATTTCAATTGTTCCTTGAGATAATGTAATGCCGTAGTATTAATTCGTAAGTGGAAGTTCAGTAATTTCAAACTGAGTCACGTACGAGCAGGAATATTATGTAAAAAAAATAGAAAAAAAATTTGAAAAGTTACAATTCATTTAACTATGAGAATTAAAAAGGATTTTCATATGTTTCGTTTTATACATTTAATCTGTAAATTGCGGAAAAGGGAGAAAATCCTATCTTTAAACACATAACTAATTCTTCCTAGTCTAGCAAAAGATTGCACCCAATTCATTTGAATTTCCGTTTGATTTAAAAATGCAGTCTCTCAAATTAACTCAATAAAATTTTAATTTTAAATTTCATATTGCTAGCAAACGCACAATAGCTGAAATTAGCGAAATATTTTTAGAAAACCTCCAAAATTCTAGAAATTGCTTTAAAATTCAGAAAAACTTACGCTAGGAAACTTATTGTTTGATCAGTCCCGTGACCAAAAGATCAAGCATTTACCAACTAAAAACTAACGAAACTAATGGACAAGTTCTTGCTGCTATTCATTAGCGGGAGATCTTTTATGGCTTATCCATCACTCTAAGAGGAAGCGAGCATACCCCTCTAGGCAATGGCCCATTTTAAAAGCGTTTCCTGAAAGCAAACCAGACCTTTTTGGAGGGATTTGTTAGACAAAAATACAGCCGATTTCAAAGCATTTTTTTCCGAAGGATCAGCCCGTTAATGGGTTAAGGAACCTCGTTCAACCAACGATAGTCAACGGAAAGTCTCGTTGACCCGTCTTACTTCTTCACCAGGACGATGGGAGATGCACAGGGACTTGCTGAAGGCTCAATGACATTGCTTTCTTGCGTGTCCTTTAAAAGAGTTCGTACCTCTTCCAGTTTAGCAATCCGCAGATGTCTTGGACGTTACTTGATTGATGGATGATCACCGGTAACGATTCTATGTTGCGTCAAACTGGTTCGACCCACGTCAGAAGACGAGCGGGAGAAAACATCTTGAAGATCTCGAATGACAGGGTCGGCAGCATTCTTCTCTTCGCCGTTTAATTGAGCATTCTGTAATAAGTCCGATACAATGCTCTTTGCAGACACGGATTCTGGGATGTTACTGCTTCTTTTAACCCCGGTTACTGGAGCACATTGGCAACTGTCACCTGGGTAAGGGTCTTTGATATGTCGATGAGTGTTGAGGCTACTGATACTCCTTTCGGGCTCTTACAGTTCTTGAGATATTCTATAATGCCGTAGCGAAAATTTATATTTTCGGTTATGGATCCAGGAAATAAAAATTCTGTTCTTGCTGGTATTGTGATAATTTGTTGTGCTATGATTTTGTGGACAGATTTAAATCCTTTATTATAAATTCCGAATAGGGTTATGTCCTGAGATGCAGAATGCAATTCGTTATTTTTAAAGTCTAAGGAAAGATTGTATTTCCTTAGAATGTCCAATCCGAGTATGCAAGGATCATTAATATCTGCTATGTATGCTCTCTGGTGGTGGGCGGCACTTCTAAACGTGAGGTTAAAGTTTAACTTTCCGTCGATATGATCTTCTCGTCGGATACATTTGGAGAGTAACGCAGGGCGGCGTCCAGATAAGTTTACCTTCCATTCTTGAGCCAAATCTTTTCTCATGATGGTAACGTTGGCTCCTGTATCGATGGTCATATTGCAGGGAACCCCGCTGATATGTGCCATGATAAAGAGTTCATTGCTGCCGCCACTCATGGTAGAAATCTGAAGCGCTTTAAAATGGGGCTTCTCATCTTCTGCCAAGCTTTGCCCCGTGAGATGGCCACTAATTAGTTTCCCTGTTTCTTCTTGGGAGAGGTTTTAACATGCGTACCCTGGGGTGATCTGCAGTTTCTTCGTATGTGGCCTTCTGTACCGCAGTTCCAGAACTTTAGTGTTTGTTTCATGTCACTCCTATTCCGCCTCAAGGAATTGACTTGTTTAGTTAAATCGTTTAGACGAGCAGTCACTTGATCCACTGGGTCTTGAGCAGTTCTGACGGGGTGGCGATGTCTGCGAGGTTGCTTGCTGGACTGCCCCGAATTTCATGTCGTAAACTACAGCGCTTTTGAAGTCCTTGACATACGCCATTCGTAGAGCCTTCTGTATTTCCGAATCTCGAATGCCATTGATGAAATACTATAGAGACAGTGTTCCCTTGTTTCTCTCGGTCACTCTGTAAAGGCGAGGTGAGACAGCCTTTCAATATCCGTGGCGAGCTCCTTGAGTGTTTCCGCGCCGTTCTGTTGACGAGATTTTAATTGAACCCTACTGCAGTCTTTCCAACATTTCTCCTTAAAGAGCCGCTCCAGTGCGCCAGACAGAGCTCCGAAATCTAGCCTTGAAGATTATCTGCTGCGTCTTCTCTCAGAGAAGCGGCGAGATGACATGCCTTAGCTTGGGAATCCCGGCTTGGGTTCACTTCCGCCATTATTGAAAATTGCTTCTTATACACTTGCCAAGAGATCTTCCCATTATACGTGGATAACTTCAGGGAGGGACAAGCAGACATGGGTAAAAATTGAAAACTATCGGATTTGCTCCATGCCGTCACTACGAATTTCTTTAGGGCATCAATTAGTTTGGCGACTGCAGAAACCTTGTTATTAATTTGTTGTTCGATTTGGTTGTGGACAGCAGAAACTCTTCCTTCGATTCGTCCTTCCACAACAGAGACTCTATCTTCTATTTGTTCTTTGGCAGAAGAAACTCTGTAATCGATTTGTTGTTCGAAGGCCGAAACTCTCTTTTCTATTTGTTCTTTGGCAGAAGAAACTTTTTTTTTCAGTTTTTCCAACTTTATTTTCAACCGCGTCTATTCTACCTTCCATAGCCTCAAATTTATTTTCTCTTATGCAAGCAATTTCTCTTTTCACCACTTCTTGCCCTGCTTCAATCTTTTCTTGACCAGCTTTCCTCTCTTCTTTGACAGCTTTCATCCCTTCTTTAACTGAGTTGACGGCTCCATCCATATTTTATTCGAATGCAGGAATTGCAGTTATCAACTGACTGAATTGTTCTTCCATGGCTCTTGTAACTGGCATTCAGTACCCAACTCCTGACACCAAAAAGTGTTGCGTGCGTACGGTTTCATAATAGATTGAACGCATAAGTCGATAAAAAGATAATAAAATTTATTCTTCTCGCAAGAAATAAAACAAAATGCTGAAATATTCCCTCAGAGATATTCGTACAATATCACACTATCTCACAATAGTTATATTTTGAACTACTAAAACCTTAAATAGAACGCAATCGAAAGTACAGAGAAAGCTAATCTGATCTCACCGCGAATTCGCTGTAATCAATAACAGCACTAAGTAAACAACTGAATTCAGATGTTTTTCTTCCGACTTTTATAAGCTTTTTAATCATGCGAGAGAACATTCTGGAATTTTCTCGAAGTTTCTGGAAAACGAAAGAGTACAATTACGAGATATCTATTTATTAAATGTTAAATGCGTGTGCTCCTGTATTTTTACTTTTTCGGCGCAGCTTTCTCTTAAAGCTCGTCCCGCGCTGCATTGCACGGGGAAATAAAACAATTTAAAATATAATTCTACTAAAAATAGCGAATTAAATGTAAAATCCATAGTAATAGTTTTGTAAATACTTTTGCATCGTACATTCAGCAATTTGTCATTATTTCTGATTTTATTATTGCAAATAATATTTTTGTATCCATATATTTATTTAATAACTTTTATGTATACAATATAATGTCATTTACTGATATATGTTTTGCGATGAGTGAAAAATATTTATTTTATCCCCAAATGTTAAATATTTCGTAAAGGCTACTTGCTCAGTTTTTTCGTCTAAATTCCCAAGTAAATTACAAATGGAAAGGTTGTGTGTAAATGGGTGAATTTTAATGACTAGTCTAATGTACAAAATGCACTTCAATTATTTTTCAACTGTGTATTTCATATCCATGATAATGTGCAAAGAACTGATGACTAAAGTTACTGCCAATTACATGACCGTTATATGAATTAGAAGTAACTTCAAATAAATTTTTTGACAATGTTCATTTTTGTATTCATACATATATGTATACACATTTAATAAGTCATATATTTACATATATATATATATAGAGAGAGAGAGAGAGATACCATGGTTTAGAGGTTGTTGATGTATGCTTATTAGTTCTAATGTAATGAATAAGATATATATTAATGAATGTATATACAAATGTTTTTCATCGTTCATAATAATAAATCCATGAATTTCCAATGTTTCAATATGTAGCATTTATAATAAAAATATAGTTCTTAATGTATTTATAATCTGAAACTTATTTCATTAATAACATGAAGATAATAGCAAACAAATTTAACGTCTATCCTCATTATTATGTAATCTGCTTTTTTTATTTACGCACCTAATATGCTGTTCACAGTGTATGTCGCTGTTTATGCAATTTCAATTTAAAAGTAATGAAAGTAATTAGCAGAAAAGTAAAGTCGCGGATATACAAACAGATTTTAAAAAATTATTCACCTTAAATTTAATAAAAAAATTCGATTATATAACAATAACAATTCTTTTCACACAATCAGCCCGAAATACGACAAATTTGGAGACAACTAATTTGTAATCAAATCATCAGAAATAGGACGTTATAAAATACTATCTACTCTGAAATTTCCACAATTACAAATTTAATGAATACATAAGCATTTTAAAAATGACTTAGACAGTTATACTACAACAAAACAGCAATATATATAAGGCCTTTTTCCGTATTTCTTCAATTAAATCGACTTCTATTTCCACCTCTCAGGATATCACAGTCGCAGCCATCGCCATGTTGAAAATTACCCGTGATCCTTCAGAAGCAGAGCTTTCGTCTGATTGCTTGATCTCTACGTGGAACACAGTTGCGAACGAAACATTTTCGGAAAAGTTTCAAAATGTGCCTCATAGCCAGGATATCTTCTCCTCGGCTAGATGGAACATTTTTCGGAAATCTCCCATTTAAACCAGTGCTACTAGAATCTCGTTTCCCGGAAATGTTCTGCCTAGCAGCGCACGTCGCTAGATATAAGGCTCCTATAAGGTTATATTTATAAGGCTATATCCTATAAGGCTATATCCATATAAGGCTATATTTATAGGAGTCTTAGCTAGATATGATAGCCCCGCGGTGACTGAGCACGAGCGGTTGACTGGTCACTGACGTCACGATAAGAAATCCGACGCTAAACAGCAGAATGTGTCTCCCATAATCTTAAACCACTACTTCAGTTATGAAACTATAATTTGCGCTATCTAACAACGTTCTAAATTCGTATTTTGCCTTGCCTTCAAGGATAATTTTAAATTAAAATTTCTGAAATCTTTTAAAACATTGAGAAAAAACTATGAACAACTAAAAATATAAATACAGCGTGCAAACGTTTTCCCCAAATTCCCGGACTCTTGTTTTTTAAGCAGTATGTAATTAAAATAAAATACAAAAGTAAATGCTAGATAATAATAAATCAATTTCAGTTAATGATAACTACAAGGTAACCAAAAGAGTTCTTGCGGTATCTGATATTACATTGGAAGAGTGAAACCCAACATAAAAATTGTCGCCAAATCTGGCGATGAAGTAAGTGGTTAGGATAGAATGAGCAAGTCGACTGTTGGCAGACTTCCTATAGCGGCCGCAGATTCAGCTATTGTAATATTCACAGCGAGTGGAGCAAAGGATTAAACTTAGACAGGAAAATGGAAGTAGCAATTAGTAGAACAAAATTGCAATTGTTGGACACGAACCAACTACTGTACAGGTATCGTAGAGCGAATTCGCCATTTTGCGACTCATGGTATGTGATCGACAGTACAGAATATGCAATTATTTACTGTAGAAAGTACGATAGCGCTAGAAACATTATGCTCAATAAGATGAAAATTAGTAATATTGACCTCTTAGCTGAACTTCTGAATCATTGTAACGAAAAACCTTGGAGATACTGTTTTCTGGGGAAATTTGTCATTAAACACATCTTAAAGGACTCATAAGTATTATTAGTGTAAGGCCTTTTTCGGACCAACTTTCCCTCCGGCAATGGAGGAAATGCGTCCCTGTGGATTAGCAAGTAAATAACACCATTTTTGAGTTGGAGCAGAAGGCGCCAAAGGAAAGCCAAGCTTCATGAAGTAGTAGAAGAAGAAGAAGTGGTTAGGATGGGAGTCCGCACATTGAACAAGAGTAGAAAAGCGCGTTGCATCGGTGGTGACGTCTCGCTTCGCAATACATAACAGTGATCGATCGTCTTGACATTGCTAATTCAAAAATAACTCACACAGCGACTGATTGTAGTAGACGCGTCAAAGGCGCGGGTTCGGAGTTGTTTGCTGTAGGATTTTAAAGTGGGCTTGTCAGCAGCAGAATCGAGTCGCCGAATTTTCCCGGTCTTTGGAGATGATGCCGTTAACGAACGAACCGCTAGTCAATGGTTTCTGAAGTTCAGGTGAGGGAATACATCTCTTAGTGATGCACCATTCAGCGGTCGGCCTCAAACGCTGGATGATAAGGCTCTGAGAGCAGCCATACAGAGTGACAGTAGCCAAACATGTGATGAGCTTGCTGCAGACTTCCAGATATCTGATGAAACGATCAGACTCCATTTGCACCGCACCAGAAAGGTATACAAGCTGAGCAAGTGGGTACTCCACTCACTGTCTGATGCGAACAAGCAACAGCGTGTCGCTGCCTGTTTGTCACTGCTTACTTGGCACCACAATGCATCCATATTTGATCGAGTACTCACCAGCGATGAAAAGTGGGTCCAGTATGACACAAACAGGCGTTCCAGGCATTGGTTGTCACCACGGGACCCTGTGCCTCACACTTCGAGACCTTCTCTCCACCCACTGAAGATCATGCTCTATATCTGGTGGACTAGTCGCCGAGTAGTGCACTATGAGCTCCTGCCAGCGGGCCAAACCATCACGTCAGGCCTTTACTCGCAGCAGATGGAATGTGTGCATCAGGCACTGATGCATAAAGAGCCAGCATTGGTCAATCGTAAGAATGTACTTCTCTTCAATGACAATGCGAGGCCGCATGTGGCTCGGGATGCCAGGGACACCATCCAGCGACTGGACTGGAAGACACTACCCCATCCACCATGCTCCCCAGACCTTGCGCCAAGAGACAACCACCTTTTCCATTCCCTGGGCAACAATCCTCGTGAGGAATCTTTCAACAACCGGCCAGACCTCGAAAACGTCCTCATGGACTTCTTTGCGTGCAAGACTCCTGAGTTTTACCGCGATGGAATCGCACACCTAGCCACTCGTCAAAAGGCACTGGATGCCGATTTTATTTATTATCGATTATTATTTGTTTTATGACTTTTTCTTTCTGACTGTCCAAAACGGCAAGAACCTTTTTGGTTACCTTGTGAGTACATAATTTAAATAATAACAGTTGATAAATATGCCTCAATAATTAATGAAACAAATAAACAGTTGGTTGGAAAATTACTGATATTAAGGCATGACACTACACGAAACTAAATGATGAAAGTACATTAAATACTTTGAACAGCGTTTTATTTCCTTTATGATGGATATTTTTCATTCATATAACTAGGGAAAAAGCGATAAAATACTTTTATCTCGAAAACCTAAAATCAGACACTAGCATTTTAAATTCAGTAATTGCAAAATGTTTTGAAAAGTATATTGTAAAGTTGGATGTTTAACTGAATGCGTTTTAAGGAATTCGTCAACGAATTAAACACAAGCCATAAAACTTGTTCTCAACTGCATAATTATTTTATTACTGTCTCACGTTTGCACATAAACCCTACATTTTATGTAGCTTAAGTTTAGAATTTCAACAAGCTGGATTATTTGACATCAAATTTAATCGAATATATTTTTTAACAGGTTTATATTCGGAGAAATTGAGGGCAAAAATTTGCATTAAAATCATGCATTACTTTTATATATTCATGCAAGTGTTTGTATTTGTATATCACTTAAAATTCATAGTTTTTACTCTTGAAGCCTGTTAATCCCTCTTTTATCTGTGGTTGTGAGTATTATTCCTATGGTCACATACACAGTCCAGTCACATTAATGTGACCACCACGTACTTTCCATGTCAGAGTTAAATAACAAATCACAGAAGGCAGGTGGCAGCACAGTGCAGTTGAGCGTATATAAAGGGTGTGTGAGGGCTTCGGAAAACATTTCAATCGTTGGCGTAATGCAGAAACGAAGCGATTTATCCGACTTCCAAAAGGGCATGATCATTGGCTTTCGGGCCAAGGGTGGAAGCATTTCCGAAACGGCTGAGTTTGTGAACTGTTCGCGTGCCGCCGTGGTAAAAGTGTACCGTGCATGGCAAAATGGGACTGTCCAAAATCAGCGACGTGGCAAATGTGGTGCACCACGGGCCATAGATGACAGAGGCGAACGACGGTTGCGGAGATGCGTTCGGGCAGATAGACGGGCTACCGTTGAGCAACTGACCACCAAAATGAACCAAGGGGCTACCAAAAGTGTCTCCCAAAGTACTATTCAGCGAACATTGCTGCGTCTGGGCCTCCGAAGCAGACGCCTGGTTCGTGCACCTATGCTGACTGCTGTTCATCGACGGCGAAGGCTAGAATTTGCACGCCAGTACAGCAGCTGGACGTCCACTGAGTGGCGACAGGTTGCGTTTTCGGATGAATCGCGTTTTATGCTCCATCGGACAGATGGACGTTGGCGTATAAGGCGTGAAACCTCTGAAAGGAACCACCCTGCAACCATTGCCGGAACGGTCCAAGCTGGAGGCGGGAGCATTATGGTCTGGGGAATGTTTTCCTGGCATTCTCTAGGTTCACTGATCATTGTGGAAGGCACAATGGATCAATACAAGTACGCATCTGTCCTTGCGGACCATGTTCACCCCTACATGCGCATTGTTTTTCCTCAGGATGATGGCATCTTCCAGCAGGACAATGCGAGGTGCCATACAGCTGCCAGTGTACGTGCGTGATTCGAAGAGCACCAGGATGAGTTTACCGTCCTCCCCTGGCCAGCAAACTCACCTGACTTAAACCCAATCGATCATCTGTGGGACCATCTCGATCGAGTTGTTCGCGCCATGGATCCTCAACCGCGTAATCTAGCGCAGCTGGCCACGGCATTAGAGTCGGCATGGCTCAACATCCCAGAGAACACCTTCAGGGACCTATGTGACTCTCTTCCTGCACGTCTCGCAGCAGTCCGCTCTGCGAAAGGTGGTTATTCTGGCTTTTGACAGATAGTCACATTAATGTGACTGGACTGTGTATAATGGTAAAGCCACCAATACAAAACTCAACAACTGCAGTTAAAAAAAAGTCCACTGTTAAACTTGTTAGAATAACACGAAATTTATTTGAAAGAGATAGTCACGATACATACTAAAGGAATTATGCAATATAACGGGAGTATCACCTTTAGAGTGACATCAAGTCAGGTGTCGGGCAGACACATAAAATCATTGAAAAGCTACTACAAATTGAATAAGTCTTATAAATATTAAACACTATTTTTTCGAAATATCCGTGACTAAAATACCTTTTTATTTCCTATGAAGATCATAAATTCAGTTTCACTACGATATAAATAATAAACTAGATGATGAAAATTGGTAATCTTGTATAAATACTATACAAATTAAAAATCCACTTTAAAAGGTGTTTACAAAAATCCTCATTCATTAATAAAGGTTTTTAACAATGTAAGCAGTAAGTAGGAAATAAAAGGGTTAAATAATGTAAATTCGATCTCTTTACACACACCTAATAAAAGAAAAATAGAACCACTTTTATCCCATTACATCAATTAATAACATGCACTATAAAATACTTTTAATCATCAAAAAATAAACGAATATGTTAAATTAAAAAATCTAACTCCGGGAAATGTTTTATTCATTGTTATTCAATAGTTTAACAAATCATACATTTTCTGATAAAAATTGGAATAAAATTTTTAAAAATTAATCACATCCTTACACCTGAAACAGAAAAATGACACAATATGTTCTGTCATGGCATACTAACAGTATGCATATATTACAATTAAAGTAATTCCGCCAAGTTCATTAAGAAAAGTAAATATCTAAACAGCAATGAATAATCTGCCACATCAAAATCATAATAAGTGTTGTATATTCACAATTCTGTATTCATGTGTTGTATATCCAGATGCATAAACGCAAGTATGTAAAAAAAATTGTTTCTAAAACTTTCCATAAAATAGAAATATAAATTATAAAATTAAAATCATATTTCAGCCAGTAAACAACCTAATCAGAAATGACAAATAACAGTTTGCAATCCACTAATTTCACTCTGTGTGGAATAAGAGAGACATCTTTACGTGTGCCATTTCATGAGGATATCGAGTGATGTCTTTCACTACATAGAAGGCTGAGTAAAAAGACTTCACCCTTTTCGGAAGTACAGGAGGGAGCTTTTTCATCTGAAGCATCATATGGCACTTGTTATGAGCCAAATACAATGCTTTCAAACTAAGAGTGTGGTATATAAATAAGTTTTCGGATTAAAACTAAAAAGAAGAAAAGAAATTTATATTGTACACTTGTTGTTTCCATCACATGAAATCTAATTATTAATTATAAATAAACGCAAAACTACAATTAAAAAGTAATTTGGTTTCTTTAGACAGATTTTTTTTTAAGTCCCTTTCCTCCCTAATCTGAGCTTCACATTAATTTTTTTTTGAAAAAATCTTCTGCTTCTCTTTTGTTGTCTTCACATCTGGCAGTACCACTTATGTCTATTTTTATTTAATAAAATTTTAGTTTAGAGCCTGTGAAAATGCTGTGGGTGCATATTTCATTTTTTTTTTTTCAATTTGTGTAGAGAATATAGGCTTCTTAACTATTTCACTTTAAATGTAACAAAGTATCTTTACGTACAATTTTGCTACAAGATGCTTCAGTTATGATTTTGCAATTAATATGCAAATCAAAAATCATAATATCCTTCCACACCATTATTATTTCATCCTTTCACACCATTTATTAAAAATATAGTACTTGAAAATATAGCTAAAATCCATTGATGATTTCTTTTCATTTCAGCTGTGTCTTTGTTTACATTTTCATTTCTCTAACCTATTCTGTTTTGTTTGATAGTTCAGAATGTAAAATAATTTATTAAATTCTACTTAGATCTATTCAACAGCTAATGCAATACATACAGCAGGCTGAAAATTTATGTATCAGTATTTTAGAATAACAAAACAAATGCCTAAAATATCCATATGAACTTAAAAATATATATGTAATTAAAGACAAACAATTAAGTACTTTTCAAAGTCTTTATTCTTAAAATGTTTTGCCATGCTTTAATCATTTAAGAACAAAAATGCATTAAAAAACTTAAGTACAAATGTAAATGACAATTCAAGCAAAGTAATACTGAAAATTATAACAACAACAAATAACCATTGACTACAGCTTACAGAATTACATCATATATTCTTATTATTACTGCTAAAAATCAAAGAAAGCTTCAAACATTTAATTTACAAACGATATCAAAATCAGGATGCAAATTGCACTATAAATAAAACAATTTTTTCATGATTACAAGCTAAAAAAAGATTTAAGCAGACACACAGACAAATAATGTATTATCATCAGAACACATTTTGCATTAAAACAAAATTAGTTTTTAGATAAGAACATTGTAAGTGTTCTATTTAGATACATTGTAACTAAACAGAACAGTTACAGTAATTTTAATTGATATTGCCAGTCTAGACTTTTTGTTATTTTAAGGGAAGGGAATTTAAAAATACAAGAACAAATACTTCTTTAAATAACTACTAGTAAGAAATAACACCGGGGGGTACTGCGACATGATGACCACTTGTCCAGGCAAAGATGCACAAGCAGCCCAAAGCCCATGGTCTAGAGAGCAGATATCAGGGTACTGCCAGGCATGGCTCTCTAAGGGCTGTTTGTGCTGCCAAGTTTAGTTTAGTTAGTAGTAGTAAGAAACACTTTTTTTTAAACATTTTCCTCGCTAAAATAGTATTTCTTTCCTATATTTATATATTTTAAAAGAAGCAACTAAACTTTTTGAAAAGTTTGAAATGACAATTTTACTGAATACAATATTCTCATTTTAGATGATCAACTTCTCAGGTTAAACATTTGAGTATTATTTTTAAAAAAGAAGGATCTATATTTATTAAATAATAAAGAAATGCTTAAAATGAACAAATATAAAATGTAGAAAAATCTGAATGATTAAAAATGTCTATGATTTTAAGCTGAATTTCAAACTATGTGACTACTATATAGGAAATGAATAATCAAACATATGTTAAATTGCATTGCTACTTAAGTTAGTCGTCTACATATAAATATTAATCTCAAGTGCACTAACTTCTTTATTCGCATATATGTATACTTTATACTCCTAAATTAAAACCAAACTTATATTTCTAGGTAAATAGTTCTTATGTTTTGACCTAAACTTGCATTTTAATAAATTAATATATTGTAATTTATTACAATATATTAATTAATTAGTAATATTAGTTTTATTAACTAGTAACATTGATACAATGTAATATTAATATATTATAATATTATACACACATTAACTAAAGTACTGAATTAACATCATTAATTTTTAAGATAAAACGAAAAATATTGTTATTACACTGCTTTACATGGAGAATGTGTATTCCATTTTAGTAAAATTGACATTTATAACTGATTATATGCAGTGTTTTAAGAAATCAGTACAATTCAATCAATTTACAAGACCACAATATAAAGACTAAAATTAACTACCTTTGCGGCATTTTATTACACAAACTATTCTTAAAACTTTCCAACGAGTATATTGAAAATTACTCCTATTTTTTTTATCAGCATATGTTGAAATCATTGTGACCTGCATATATGAATATATACATCATATTTCTTTTCTTCTGCTAATTATAGACCCAAAACTCTTCATTAAATCTTTCATTTCCAGAAAGAGACAGAAATGAAGAGATGCTTTTTTTAACTCTTAAGAACATGGGTAGCATATTAGGTATGCCAGTGCATTTTAAACATATAGCTGGGCTACTATTCATGAAGAATATCACATCAAATAACAGTCATAATAAGCATTAAACTGAAAGAAAAAGCTATTTAAAACTATTATAAAATGAATATAATACAAAGAAACTTTTTTTTAATTATTTGCAAATGTAAGAATTAACTAAAAAAACAAAAATCAATAATAGCTTTTTATGTTCAACCATCTGAACAAACTGCCACTTCTTAGAACATTATGACAGCTTTTAGAGCTTTATTATACTTTATAGCAGCTTTATTTAATAACTTTTACATATTTCTCGCATGCAAGTATTAGCGTTTTATAGAAGTGAAAATTAAAAAATAATAGACAAAATTGGTAAAAAAGAACAACCATTTTCAATGTTAAATTATCATTTAATACAACAGACTAAGATCAAGTAATTTTTTTCTATAATCTCAACTATTTTTCATTAGATGGCATATGCAGTTTGATGGCTATGCTCTTAAAAGTTAAATACTAGTAATGGTTACAACAAGTTTCTCAAGAAACTGTTTTCCTGTTATTTACATATCACCCCAGGTACAAACAACAGACTGACACTATTCATTTGATTGAAGTAGTGAGTCTGATAAAGTCATTTTATAAACATATTATGCATGTTACTGCTCTGATATATCACAAAAACTTAATTCACATATTACAATACTTTAATTCTATTTATATGCTTTTTATTGAATATTTCACAAATAATTTAAGCCACAGTGAAATCTAAAAAAAACAAAAGGCTATTTCTTTTAAATATATTGAAAAAAATTTAAATTTAGCTTAGCAGTTAACTTTAATTGCTTAATAGCTTAATTTTTTTTCCAAATTTGATCTAAAAAATGTCAAATTTTTTATTGCATTTCTTTGTTCACTTTACATTTGTAGACAGGAAATATTAATATTTTTGAGCACTTAGAAGAACTTTTCTATTGCAAGTAAAAAAAACAAAAATCTAGGAATTTGTCTTTTGTTCTTATATAAGCGCTTAAGAGGAAAGTTTCATTTATAGTTGTATCTATAAAAATTACAACTAGTTTACAATTATGTTCGATTGCAATGGCTCTTTCAATGGTTACATTTATTTAACACTTTACATCCTCTATCTTACAATAAAGTGAGAGGCAAAATCCAACATCATAAACTACGAAAAAATAGCAAATGTTTTTTCTAATTCTTTTCCTGTGATCGATTTGATTCAGTAACCACACCTAGCACCATCTAGAAGGTCTTAGCTTTTCTCCTGTATGCAAAATTACATATAAAACTGTCTTAGCGGAGCTTGTTAACATCCAGGAAGCCCTTTCGTTCACCTTTTATTTTTGCATGCCTTTCAATCAGTCAAACAACAGTATCCAATTGAAACTGTAAATTCATACCTTTTTTTATGTCATTAAACCTTTGTATGTTTTTCATAATAGTATCGAAGTTCACTACTCCCAGGTTCATTTACAGACATTTCAGATTTTGATTACGAATCACAGTTTGATTTGCATGAAATCAGCAGCATACATTCTGAATCAGCCATTATTTTATAGTAAACAAGTTTTAGCTACCTGTGCATTAATAAAGTTATTAAATTAACAATAAAATACATGTGAAAAGCTAAGCACTGAAAGATAAAAATTTGCCAAGTCATGCAAAAGACGTGAAACAAGTGAATACTTTTGAACCAATCGGAATAGAACAAAATAAATTTTATATATGATCACTTAGTGAACATCTACTGTCATTCATATGATTAATTTGATATTAAAAACTGAAAAGAAACAGAGAAATGAGACTGCCTGTATGTTGTATGGGCTAATAACTAAAGGCCCGAAAGCAAAGTCCATACAGTGCATGGACAAAACAGGCAACTGGCTAATGAAATCTTTTACAAATCTTTATCCATTAAAAATTCTGTTTTACTGCCCATTACATACTTTACGAATTAAAATATTCTCACAGCATGATAACGTTTTCAGAAATATTTTCAAAATACATAGAGAATTTTCAACACATGCAAATAAATTAAGAACAAATTTAATTGCATTTGATGGAGAATGAAACTTAAATCCTGATCATCCAAGTTCCAGATACATGAAAGTCTAGATAACTAGAACAATACTGCATATTAAAGTAAAAACCATTATTAATAACTTACCAAATGCATCCATAACAAGTTTTTAAAACAGACTTGAAATGAATAAATAATGTATCTATAAAATTTAAGATTTTCCAATTGATTCAAAATAAATAAAATATAAAAAAATATTGTTACTGATTATTCTTTTAAATGGCCCATTTGATCACACATAAATTTGATAAATCACTCAAAAAATGAAAAAAAATCTAGAAACAAGCAGCATATTAAATTCCATTAAAATATGATTTTGTACTTGGTATTTGCTGCTCTTACATCTGAATTTTGAAAGAATGTTTTGCTATACTTAAACTTTGCTGCTATATTATAACCATTTACAACAAAGTTTATTAACTAGAATAATAATAATACTGATGATAAACAGAACAGAAATTATTTCTGTTATCAATACACAAAATGATATTTATATCTTCAAAGTTTCGATCACTTCATAGATTATAGCTAAATCCTGATCTGCGATAATAAATATAAATAATTACTGAGGTTGCTTATCTGCTAACAACCAAATCATCATAATAAAAGTTATATTTTCACAGTATATAATTTTGAAAATTTTGTAAAACAGAAGTTTTGAAAAATATGTACTCAAGTGACTAAAAAACTCAGTTTTGCAATATATTAAGAACTACAGATAAAAGTTTAGAGGCATGCATTTTTGGTTTTACAGTAATATTTTTATCTCAGAAACTATACAAGATATATTCTTAGTTAGGAATAAATATTATAATACTTTAAAAAAGCAATACCTTGCTCACAGCAGGAGATATGGGTACCATAAAAAATAAAATTAAATAAATATAATTGCATAAGAACACTTCTTATAAAAAATATGTTGAGAAAAATATCCAATACACTGACTCACTGTCAAATGACTTCAAATCATATTACAAAGAATATTTTAGTCTCTGCAACATGATTAAACATTTAACTTAAAAGTCCACTTACTCCATAAACAATATTATATCACAGCATTATGAGTGAAATAATTATGTCAAATTTATAGTGCAAGTTCATTATAAACGTTTCTCAAATATGATTTTCTTCAGCTGAAAGGGTAATAATACCTAATCCCATTGAAACACAAAAGAAGACAGAGGACAAACAAAGTGTTAGTTAATCTAAATTTCATTATTTTAAATTTAAACTTTTAAAAGTTGTCAACAATACAACAGATATGATAGGAGGGAAATATTTAAAAATTACATACAATAATAATAAAGCAAAAGATGTCTCTTAATTTAGGCTTTCTTCTTTGGCTAAAGAAATGTCAAAAATCAGACTACGTGATATAATTCCAATAAAATGACTAATTTACATATAACAAAAATAATACAATTATCCTCCGCAATAATTAATTACTAAATAAAAAGCGAAGACGACACAATAAAAATTATCACAATTGAAAAATCACAAAATTATTTACAGTATAGTTTGAAGCTTTCTTTTTTTACTACACATAAGTTTATTAGTATATAATAAATATAGAAAACACAATAAACTAATAACAGATTACTAAATAATCAAAAGACAATAGATGGAATGTTAGACTATGATGAAACCCAAATATACATACTATGCAAAGGAGGATTTTAAAACTCACTCTATAAAGGTTTTGACATAATAGCAAAAGTAACAGCAGTCAAAACTATTATTAACAAAGAGAAATGCAAGCAATAAATGTATATTAAAAATAATTTTAAATAAAAAATTGTGCAGTATTTTAACAATATTAACTTACCAGACTTTGCTACTTTCAACAAATACATATTTTGATGACTCAGGATCCAAATGACAATGGTATAAATAGTATGAAATTTGTATGACTACAGTTAATAATTATGTGTAAAATATGAAGTATTGAATACTCCTAAAATGCACTTTAATACAAATTACTTAATTCTGTTAATTGTGAGCTGATCCTTTTTTTATTTTGCATAAAAGAATATCTGAAAATTATGTTATTCAGCTACTTCCAATTTGTTGAACATAAATTGATTTGGACATACATTTTTATAAAAGCATACAAATTTTAGCTAATCCCACCATTTTAAAAATATACACCTTATTTATTTTTCAATTTATCTGTAACATTTTATATTACATTTACATATACGTATATACAAAGTCTTTAAATTTCAAATTTTTTGTTTTTAACTTTTCAGAAAAAAATTTGAATATAACCTGCAAGATTTCTCTAAAGAATGTAGACTTATTTCATGGTTAGTAAGATTTGAAAAATGCATATTTCAAAATATAAGAACCAAGCCAATACAAAGAAAACAGAGAATTTTTTTTTCATGTATAAAAGAGATATAAATGTGGACATAAAAAACTTTGCACAAGAAACAAATATAATTTAAAAATGCACAAAAACATAATACTAAAAGTATCATACAGCTTTAAAATAAAACATATCACAATGCACTTTTCCATTCATTGAAATTTTCTTACAATGGATAAAAATATGGGCAGCAACAATTATAAGCCACTATGATATTTATATACCAGTTAATAAAAACACAGCACATAGGCACAAATGCACAAGCTAAAAAGATACCCCTGTTGTTCATTCAATATCTATAAAAAGTCCACAGGAATTCATAAAATAACAAAAGATGGCAAGTTTCTC
>KK114208.1:154926-164992 GCA_000611955.2 Stegodyphus mimosarum | reverse complement strand
AAAAATAGTAAAACAATTTTTTCGAATCCAATTTTATTTTTACATGAAAATACATGTCTTAATTTATTTTTCAACATCGTTTCCGCCAATGATCAAACAATTGTCATAGCGGATGACCAGTTTTTGTATACCATCGTCAAAGAAACTTCCCGCCAGTTTCGATAACCACGACTCCACAGCATTTACATGTCATTGTCAGATCCAAAGTGCTTGCCACCAAGCTCGCGCTTCATGTGCAGGAACAAGTGATAGTCGGACGGCACCAAGTCCGGGCTGTACGGCGGGTGATCGAACTGCTCCCAATGAAACTGTCGAATTAACGATTGAGTGACACCAGCAGTATGGGGCCGAGCATTGTCATGGAGCAACACAATTCCTTTACTGAGCAGTTCTCTTCGTTTGTTTTGAATGACATGCCTTAGTTTTGTTAAAGTCTCATAATATCGTGCCGCATTAATGGTTTCACCTCTGGGAAGAAATTTAGTAAGCAAAATGCCTTTCCTATCCCAGAAGACAGTGCACATGATTTTTTGTGATGACATTGTCACTTTGAACTTTTGTTTTTTCGGAGAATGAGTGTGTCTCCCCTCCATCGATTGTTGTTACGATTCTGGTGTGAAATGACACACCCAAGTTTCATCACCTGTCACAATTTGGTTTAAAAAGTTTTCTCCCTCATCACTGTACCGCGTGAGAAATGTCAGGGCACTACCAAGTCGCTTTGTTTTGTGAACATCAGTGAGCATTTTTGGAACCCATCGGGAACACAGTTTGCGATAATTCAAGCGGTCAGACACAATTTCGAACAAAACAGTACGTGAAATTTGTGGAAATGCCTCTGAAAGAGTTGTCATTGTGAAGCATCTGTTCTCATGAATTGCTTCATCAACTTTCCTTACCAAATCATCGGTGACAACAGAAGGCCGACCACTCCCGAGCCTCGGCGTGGACATTTGCTCGACCTGCATTAAACATTCTTACCCACTTTCTCACCATTCCATCACTTACTGCGTATTCACCGTAAACTTCTGTCACTTGACGATAAATTTCGGCCGGTTTAACATTCCTCGCATTCAAAAATTTAATCACGGTACGAATCTCACAGTCAGCGGGAGAACTAATTGTCTTAAACATTTTGAATGTGCACAGCAAACTGAAAACACAACATAGAGCAACCAAAATGGCGACAATTGAAAGTCAGTGAACAAGAAAGACTAGTGCGCCTACCACAGCGCTGCGACGGCACTAGAATGAAACGGTACTTAGTTTCCGAATACGCTACGTAGTAACCGCCGTTCATGGGGGGGGGGAGGGGAATGTTACAAGCAATCATGATTAATTGTCTGTAACTAAGCAGTCATTGAATATGTCAGCATTCTGAAGGATTTGAGAAGGCAAATTTAAATGCAGATAAGAAGTATTTATATCTTTCTCAGGATAACTCTTGATGATATTCATGCTTCTGTGGCTAACAGAAGATGAATGGCAGACAGTAACCACTGGCACTCTGTTGGACATATTACAGTAGGGCGAGTCAATCAAAGATTTCACTCACGTTTTTTTGGAATCAACCATTCAGTGATTCCTTGAATGAGGAAACAATTCCAAACAAGTCAAACAACTGTATGTAGACCCGTGCTCATTAGAGTAAGGATTACCATCACTTCTGAAGCTTAGCATATTATTATAGTAGCCAAGCAGAATCAACAAGGGATCTTCACAATTTTTACATCCATGGTTGCAGCATCATTTGTTTTGAAAATATCATCATATGAAGAGAATATATGTGTAAATATCAAGTGTCTCATCTTCCCCTAACTGGCCAACTGATAGAGTGAAGAGATGTCACCAACTGTTGGACCAACTAATGGACTGTTCCACACTGGCACAATATCCTGTTCAGGGATGAGCTGAGATTTGCCCTGGAGTCAGATCATAAGTGTGTAAGGATCTGGAAAGAATGAGGTGCATGAAATCAGGCCCAAAACTTTACATATTCAGAGATGCCAAAACTTTACACATCCATTGTGGTGTGGATAGAGTTTCAAAGGGTTATCCCATCTAGCTGCACATCTTTAAAGATGGTTCAATGACAGCTGTGCAGTATCAGGAAGACATACTGCACTTCCCTGCGAGACTCTCAGGAGTATGTTCTCATTCCAAAAATTCTCAAAAATATTGTGCAGTAAAAATCTGACATAATTTCAAATAATTCTAAATACTGTTGTGCATATACATCAAACTACTGAATAGTATTTTAGTCTGAATACTTCAGTTCCAAACTTTACAATATTTTTTTTTTCTGTTCCTACATATGACTTAGTTTGCTCAGACAAGAAATTTCCTGTGACTTTAATCCCACTGAAAATATTCATATGACGCTCAGATGCCTACCTCTGCACATTTACTTCCTCCAGCCAGTCTCGGAGAGTTGTAAACTGCCTTAATGGAGAAATGACCATTGCTGGCATCTGTGATGGTTGATTGCATCATTGAAAGCATGAGCAATTGCTTTAAAGTTTGTGTGAAGGTCAGAGAGGATCACACACTTTATTGATGTAAGTTTTGTAGGCTTGTTTTCAGTTTTAGACACCACTTGCCATAATCGAATAAAGTGGGAAGTGTACTCATGCTTTTGAAAATTGCAATAGCATGATCGAATAACCAGATTAGAAACAAAAATTATGTTACATAATGGTAATGGTAATAAAGTTTCAGACCAGTTTAGTTGTATTGATATAAAACTGATATTTTGTGAAGTCACTACCAGCATAAATAAGAGATTTTATATATCATAGCATCACATCAAAGAGGCTTTGTATATGATTCTGTGATATTTTTCACCAGACTGTATCAGAGTCCATAGCTCCGTGATATTGACTGCTGGAGGACAATGATAGCCCAGCTGTCAAATAAGCATTGGCTGTGCGGTGAGGAAGATTTAAATATTCTCATCAACATAGAGTTGGGCATCTTTTTACTCGAATATAATGCCAGATATGTTAAAGGAAGGATAGTCTTTATATCTTCCTTGATACAGCGATAATAGTTCAGAACACCTATAATTTGTAATAGCCAGGACTGCTTATAATAAACAGCAGTTTTCACTGTTATGCATGTTATTTATTCAGCATGACACTCTAAAATTCCCACTGGAAGATAGCATGCACTGCAATGCAACCCAGTGCATATATATCCATAACTATAGTTCAGATTAAACAGGTTTTTCAGAAAATATAACCAGTTTGCAATCTGCATGCCAATGCTTGTATTAATGTACCTATTGTAGCCTGAGGCATCAATAGTTCACAGTCAACAAAATCCTCTGTAAAGGAATGTTTACAAGTAGTTTTCTGCACAATGTATGTCCATAAATCAGAGAAGTAGACAATGTCAGACCACCAGCAGTGTTCTAATGCTAAAACTCAACAAGAAGCTGCAAAGTATTTTACTGCCAATGTGGATAAGATGGCTATTATCCAATGGCATCATAACATTCTGAACTCTATTGCTAGAATGCTGAAAGTGTAATTCTCTTCAGCTCAAATCTTACTCACTCAAATATTGTCATCGCATTATGTCTCTTATGATCAACACTGTCATGGAATGAAAATTCTTTGGACATGTGCTAATAAATCAGCTTCAGGGGAATTTTGTAGTTTGTTTATATGATGTTCTCTGACACTGATGAAGTGCAGTGAAGCCTATATTACAGTTTTCAGTTCATTGATGATGATACAGCACCTTAGCTAGCTAATTATTTAAATAACCTTTTGTTTACACGTTTCACACAATCATTCAAGAATGTTGCTGAGCTTAGACATGAAAATTAAATTGGTATTTTTAGTTACCTGCTTTCACCATATTCTGCTGATTCCTTTGTAGTACTACAATTTTCATAAATATAAATAAACATTCAAAGATCTAAATTTTTATTGTATACATATACAGAATAGAAAACTGCTAAAATACATAATATAGCAACATGCTCTTTTAGTTTAATAGCAGAAAAATTAAGAATTCAGAATTTATCTTCAGAATACAATACTCCTAGAAAGTAGAAAAAGCTTGAACTCAGAATTTTCACCATTCTTAAAAATTTTTTATGACATAAACTAATCAGGGAATAACATATTTAAGATATACTCCAACTGTAGCACTGAATATTGGGTAACCTCATAAGAAATTCACAGGTCTAGGTAAGTTAACAGCCCTCTGAATAATATAAAGGTATTCAATAAAAACTGAGCCAAATGGTTTTGTGAAAAACCTACAGGATAGGTTAGAATGCCATTTGGCATGGAAGCAGTTACAACTACCTGGAAATGATTCACATTATGTGCAACCAGAGAAAGCAAGTATAATATCACTGATCAGGAAAGGAAATAGCCCAACACTTGCCTCTTCACCAGCACAGCATTTGAGACATAAACAATCTCATCAAAAGAAAAAAGTGAGAATGTATGACTTTTTCACAATGGAAAGAAAAGAAAGTGAAATCAGCAGAAGAAGGCAAGAGTGTTTCCAGCATCAAAAACCATATAATAGCTTACTGCTTTTCTCTGATGAAACTGTTTCTTAATTCTTGCATGCAGTTACTGCTTGAAAAGCAAAAATGTTTAGTAAGCTTCCTTTTCAAGCAATTACAGAATAACTTATTTTTTCTAGCATCCAATGTGCATAGATAATCATTTTTCTGACAGTTATGACTGCTTCTCTGTTAAACAATATTACTGCTTACAGAATAGGTTTTTCTCAATATTATCACTGGTTTCCTTTTTATTAACTGCCCTTTAGAGTATAATGAATTTACTTTAAATGCATTAAAAACAGACAGCATAAAACATCAAATCTTATTGAATGGTGAGAATAATAAAAGCAAAAAATTACTCTGGTTTGGCAGTTATCTAAGATTTCATGAACATCCCTTAATCTTTCTTCACTCTGATACTGCACTTGTTCTTCCATATCACGCAATCCTTGTTTCAAATTTTCAATTTCGTTTTGATGCAATTCAATCAAGTCATTCATCTGTTCGTCAAGCCTCTAGAATAATACAAAGGAATAAATATTATAAATATTCTTTTTTAAATTTTAAGAAATTTATTAGGAGAGAAATAATAATATGATATAATAGGCTAATGAAGAAATTCAATGCAAAAATTTATATTCATAAACATAAAAATGAAAATTTATTGCTAACTGTGATTTCACAGGAACTCAATTCAACATTTTCAAAATGTTAGTAATTGATATTACTAACACTCACAGTATAACTCACAGTGTTAGTTGGTAAATGAGTTGGAATGCTTGATCAAAATAATACAGAGAGGGATTGGAGCAGGATTTTCCATGCTTCTGACAAGAACAGAACAGCAGCTATGCAATTCATAAAGTTGTTATGGTAGAAAATTTTGGTTGCTTTGAAATATTCTAAATTAAATGGCAAATTAGTGTGAACAATAATTTTGGATTTTGGAAATTTAGGATAATAATTTAAAGATATCGGTTTTAAAAATTCACAATAAATAAGTTTTAAAAATTTTCAAAAGAGCAAAAATTATTTTTTATGCTAATTGTGTTTTTTCACACCCCCCCCCCCCCCACAAATAATCTCATGAATGATATAGCTTCTACTTTGTTCCTGTCAGAAATGTAGAAAAACTTCTCACAATCCTCATTTTTAGACATGCCAACATTAATGTGCAGCATTTCAGTTTCTACAACAAATTTTAAAAGTGACTTCACCTTTAAGAAGTTGGATGAAATTCTAATAAAACTACAATCAGCAGTAGATTTTAAATTTTCTGTTTATTAATGCTAATTCTTCCACTGAATTTCTTCACTTGTTTGCTGCTAAAAACATTTATTTTTTGATATGTTCTTTAAGAAAAATATCAATAATGTTTTATTTTAACATACATTATAAATAAATATCAATAATGCAGCCTCTTTTCTTTCTAATATTAAGCATAATTTTAATAAAACATTAAAATTCATGCAAAAGGAAACCAAAAAATGTGGAATTTACACAAATGCAAAAAATTAATTATAATAATAAACTATACATCAAACCTATAAGAATTCTTGTTTAAATCATCCATCAAATTGTATGTACACAAAAAATATATGAACACTTTTCTTAGAAGTAGTTATGAACTCAAAAATAGGTCATAAAAGATAAATTTATTCAAATTTTTGCTACTGTTAAAAGTCACATCATCTAGTATATGATTAAAAAAAGGGGGGGGGGATATAATATCACATTAGAGTAACGCATGATATTAAGCATGCCATGTCTTTAAGAATTACACATGAATTTTAATGTAGTTAAATTAAGAATTTATGAAAATATACAGGCGGCTTTTGATTATTAAAGCACTATAAGATCCTATGAGGAGATATAAAAAAGGTTACTAAATAAAAGAGGAGTTGTTATCTTAAAGGAACTAATGTTAATATTACTATTAACTAATACTATAAATAATTATAACTAACCATGTTAATGAATTATTTTGGATAAAAGTAAGACAGATATATATGGAAATGAAGATGACAATAATTCATTATAAAGATATTCACTAACAATGAAAACTTTTAATAGCATTTTTAAGCTGTTAAAAAAAATCAAGTTAGCTATATTTCAGAAACATAAAATACAAAAAAAGTTTAAAGGTAATCTGAGATACATGTGTTTTTAGCATTAACTAGTTCTAACAGTTAATTTCCTAGTTTACTGTTACGAAATATATTCATTTCACTACATTTAATTCATACAATAAATTAGTAAATACTGTTGATAACACGAAATTATTTTTTAGCTTCAAAGAGACTGCTCAAAGAAATATTTCAGAAAAGAATTTAACTTATTTGAAATACAAATACTGTAGACAAACCCCACTGGAGCAAATCCAATGTATAAAAAACAAGTTTTTTGGTCTCCAATTTCCTTACACTTAATATTACTTTATATAGTGAACTTTTAAGTGTAAGAAATCAGATAAAGCAAATTTTATATAACTCTCTAACAGAAACATTTTGGATAATTTTCATTATTGTGTCCAGACTTTTGGTGAGTTTTTACAGAAAATTTATTAACCCTTAAAATCATCCATGTTCAGGATAATAGTATCCTATTTATATCAGAAGCGTGGAAAACCCTTTCATGTTACAGACCTTTTATCTTCACAATCCTTTTTCTCTGTATTCTAAACAAGAACCAAGTGAGGCAAGTAAACATTTAGTTTTTGAAGAACTAGGACATACAATAAGCATATTTTGATGCAATTTTCTTGAACACCATATGGTGTTCAAGAAATTCACTCAATTGAAATTTCAAGAAATTCACTCAATTGAGTCAAACAAAAAAAAAGGAGTTCTTCGATTCAAGTTTTTTGTTTGAACTCTCAGATAGCTCTGTTCAAGGTTGATGCTATAGAAATTTTGAACTGTTTGTTACGAAGGAAAAGAACTAGTAATGAATAAATTCTCATGAGCTTGAGACTATACAGGTGATTCGTCTTTTAGGGAAGTGGATATTTTTCCTCCTTAGCAGTTTGTTTAGCTTCAGTATTTTAAATGCTGCATGTCTTCAAAATGACAGGTTTTGTATTCTTTAGATCTTCTGCAATATTTAGGGTATTCTTTATAACGGTTATAGCACCTCTGTTTTGCAACCTTACACATAGCTGCCAACCTTGAAATAAGAAACATCAAGAGGTTTCTGGATCAACAAACATCAGTTACTGGGCTGCATGGTGGCACCAATTTGCGCTTCGAAGTAACTTAAAATTTATTTTAAAATGCACGATTCAAATTCTTCAACTACAACGGTTATCATCAATTAAGGAAAAATCACAAAAGTCACGATTACTGAAAAAGTTACATGTATCATTTTATGAAACTTACCAACAATATACAACACATAGTAAGGTGTCAAATAACATAAAAAGAAATTACCAAACAATTACTGTAGTATAGAAATTAGCACATGTATAAAATGAACAAATCAAAGGTGTCAGTTTGCTATAAGAAAAGTACCTTCAATATGGAATATGATCACCTTTAGACACAACACAGTACATACAGCGATGTGTGATGCTTTCAATTATGCAGTCTATCAGTTCCATACGAAATGAGAGCCATTGCTCTTGCAATGCAGTTGCAAGCACGGCAAGGGTCTGAGGGGGTGCATTGAGAGTAGCTAGACGTCTCCCTAAAGCATCCCAAACGTGCTCGATAGGATCCAAGTCCAGGGATCAAGCTGGCCACTCTATGCGCATAATTGTTTCCTGTTGAAGATAATCATCTATGTGAACCCTGTAACAGGTCTTGTGTTGTCGTCCTATAACAGGAAAGCATCACCTATTGTCCCAGCATATGGGCACACATAAGCATCAAGGATGTTATCTCTATAAACTTGAGCATTCACGGTTCTCCTTGAAAAGGCATGGAGGTCTGTGTGTCCACCCAAAGAGATACCACCCCAAACACAGATACTGCCTCTTCTGTATGCATCTCTTTCACAGATGTTTGATGGATGATAATGGGTTCCAAGTTCTCCCCATACCAAATAACGCCTACTATCGCTTTCTAGACTAAACCTGGACTCATACGTAAACAGAACAACCCTCCACTGACCAGGCATCTAGTGGAATGTTGTCATGCCCACTGCAAACGATCCCTCCTATGGCGTGACATGAGCGGCATGCAAATGGCTGGTCGCTTCACTTACAGACCACCTTCCTGATGCCTTCCAAGCACAGTTGACGTTGACACCAACCTTCCGGTGGTTGCAGCAAGGGAGGATTTAAGAAGAGTCAGAGTAGCGGTTCTATTCCTGCATGCACATAATGACAAATATCGGCAATTGTCATAGCATTGGCCGTCCTTGGCTGAACCTCCTAGATGCCAAATCTGTGGTCTGAAATTACCTCCAAAGTCTATGAACCACAGAAGTACTCACATTTAGCCACTGGCCAATTTAGCCACTGGTTTGACTTTGTCCTAAATCTCGTCTCCCAATGGCTCTCCATCGTAGTTCTGCAGGCAAATGATGCCTCGAGGTCATTGTTACGAATTGGCTATCTCAGATTTCTGATGTCACTATGACAGTGAAATATGTGGGCTTGCTCTCAAACATGACTTTTATGCTCCTGGCAGATAACGTATTCTGACTGCAGCACCACTAATTTGCATATTGCAGTTTTACTCAGCTACTCTTACTTGGCAACACATTGAAATTTTACACGGTTTGGCTTATTTTTGAGGGAGTTATCGCTATTTTTGTGATTTTTCCTTAACTTATGATAACCAGTGTATTTATAATGTGATTCTGATGAAAATAAATTAATATTTAATCAGATATTTTAAATTTGGCTAATTTCATTTTATAATTTTCTCACAGTTTTATACCCAGAAAATAAAATGTATTATGAGAGCAAATTTCATAATGTACCACATACTAATGTAGAACAAAATTCTAATGTAGATAAATATTAACTGATTAAACATTGCTTGAAATTTTATATAAATTTCTCCACAGATTAAGACAGTTCAGATCAAATGAAAAATTATGCTGAAAATCATTAGGGGATTAAAAAAAATGCATAAGTTTCATTAATTCAACAAACTGCATTGATTGTTGAAAGCACCTTCCTTAGTAAAAGCTAAAAATTACATAACTGGTAGATTTGGTGATCTACTGGGAGATTGAGAAATGTGACAAAAAGGCCAGTACAGTTGGCAGATATGCATACACATCTTGGGCAAAATTAATGCATTCTCACTGGACATTGGATAGAACAGATTATTACTGACTGATGATTTTATCGTCCCTTATATTTTTCAGAAGAGAAAATCTAACATTTTCTTTTACTAAAATCTTTGCAATGGAGATATTCTGAATGTCAAAAAAATTCATCTCCATGCTGAGTGATAAACATATAGCATTTTGTACTGAAGGTAAGATGATTATTATTTAAAAAATACAGAACAGATGTAGGCAAATCTGTGTGTGCCTGGAATGCAGTTTATTCAAAGTTACAGGGAGAAAATTAAGACTATT